>NQII01011186.1:0-30216 GCA_002778355.1 Clitarchus hookeri
GGTTAGTAGTGAGGCGGTGAACCTCTTAGTCGCTACAGTGGCATTCAAGGCCTGTTTACTGGTACTTGTGGTTGCAATTGCTGGCTTTTCAGACTGTGTCTGTACCAGTGTACATTTCATGTTGGTTTACTTGTCGCATGAATGGTGCATCTATTATTTCTATAAACTTTATTTATCTTACTTTGTTCTTTGCCTAGTCAGTAAATATTATCTTGATTATTTTCTGAAATCGTAGGATTGAATGACATTTATGTACACGATCACACTTAACACAATTCAATTCAATGAAGTCATCAGTAATGTTTATGTCCCAATTGCAGAGTTATTTGCAAATAACACGTGTTTGTTCATGTGGCATACGGCAGTAGTAGAATGTAAAATGTTCACAGACCTAAATTTTTGGAACGAGCGATAGTGAATGCAGTATATGGTCAATTTAGACCGAAGGAAGTTGCTCTTCTCTCATACTACCGGTGTCCGTTACTTAATACAAGTCAAATGTTTGACATCTTTGGTGTGGTTTCTCAAACACGTTGGACGATGTATCTGGCTATCCTAACGTGTTCCTCTTTTCCACACCACAATAAATGTAGCATTTTTTTTATCTCATGTAAATGTAAAAAAGAGGTCTCCGTCTATAGTTGGGACTTTGCCGGCAGTGACGGAGCTTTTAACGAACGCCAACCGCCAGACTGTTTGCCTGTATGTAGTAACTATTCACACTGTAACATATATATAACGTAATACTGTGTTACCTATGTAAAATGTACCAGTTATATTTAGGTTTTTTGTACTGAAGTGTTGCTATACCTTGCGTACGATCGACTACTTCAACTTTCCATTGCAAGGACGGCCAAAAGCCTAATGTGAGGGAGCATACTTTGTACCTTGTTAATTAGTACCCTACCTACCTGTCTGTTGAAAGTAATTTTCAATTTACTGGTCATTAAGAACTCCTCGCTGCACAGTAATCTTATTAAGTTCCTACATTAGCAAAGATATTATCCAGTGATAAATGCAATGTGTGCTATGGGCAATGTTTTTTGAAAGATAAGTTTGTATAATGCGTCTGATTAAAAGAGGTTGTAAAATGTATTTTTACTAAATCTTAATATTACACAGATGTAATGTTGCCTTTTCCTCAGTTCATGGTGTGGCTTGCTTAAGTATTACACTTCAGTTCAAAAACCTCACTAGAAAAATTGCTGTTCAGTCCCAGTTCGTTCTTACAACATTGAATAATTTGCTTCATGTCGTAATGAAGCGATTTTTCAATCAGTATCGTATTAAATCATGAAATACACTGGAAATTCTTTCCAACTTTTCTCGAGATATCCACGCAGTGATTAAGGTGCCTGGACAACAGGCGTAGGCATACATAATTATCCTGGAATAACTGGGTCTTTGTTTGCTTTACAGAGCAAACGGGATGTTCTAAGAACATTTGCAATGGGTAATTTCCTTGTAAGTGCTAATTGTTAAGCATGAGTAGTCTTTGAATGCCCGTGAACATTGTAAACTTTAGAAGTGGAATGTGAATTGTCAAAATGTTTCAGTTAGGTATTGAACATCATTGGTTTTTAGTGGCTGTGTTTTCATTAACGGTCGTTGTGGAAACACCAGGGTAACTTGTTACTTTTAGCCCAAGGACCATGTGATTGTTTTATATGCTTGGTGTACCTGCACTATTTTCCACACTATGGTTGTACAGGTTCCTGAGGTGGTAATAGTAAACTCCTCAGTTAGGAAATTTGTTTAAGTGCTCAGTGTATGAAAGCACAGCTCCATTTGCTCCACCTTTACCTTTTTGGTAGGAGAGTTCCACTTAGTACAATTTGCTTTTCACAACTACATATACACAGTTCAAGACAACACACCACGATATTGTATATTGCTGTATATGTTATTTTTAGGACGCTAGGACGTTTATGGACTTCATTTATTCCGGCGACTCGATGCTGCTGCACCTCGGAATTTTCATAGTCGACCCTCGGCATGGTGGTGGAAAGACAAAGCAACAGGAAGTAGACTTAAAATGTGCCACACGTTCGTAAACTCCAGACAAATTAATTAACTAAATAACATTAACTGTACAGGTTACGACGCAGTAGCCCTACCATTTCAAAACAAGGATAATCTTGTCACCTTTATGTATAAACCTTGGCACTTTCTAATCACAAGCACATGTTCTCGCCGTTGACTGCCATGCAGTGATGTGTGTTGTAATGCTCAAGTGTGCACTCCGTGGATGCTTCACCAGCCCATGCGGGAAATCTGTATGCTTCTAAACTCTTCTGCTTGGGGTGTATTCAATGGTGGGCATGTGATTGTCAGGTGTTATGGATGGTATGCAACGCTGATTATTTTTAACGACTAATCATAGGATATTCATTTCCGTATGTAATAGCTGTATTATGTTCGCCATCCGTTCACTTGTCGCTGTCCGAAAAGCGATTGTTCAATTTGGCCAGTACCTTACCTCTGAATAGATAGTATTAAATGTAACTTTTACTCTAAAACTAGCGGAATAATACACATTTCAGATGGTAGGTCATCCCTGTGGTTTGAAGCAAGGTATGTATGGTTAATCACTTGAGAACTTCTTCTGAAAAATAAATGTCCAGAGTTATTCTAAAGTGTCTTTCAGAGGTATTTCAATAATACAGAAGACAAACACAGATTGCTATATTCTGCAGTCTTTTATCCTTGCTAGTAAGACCTATACAAAAAGTATTTCAGTCTGTTCGACCTTTATGCATATAACCTACCTAAGTTGCAGGCTTTCTGCAAATGGATTCACCGTACCTTTACATAAAGGTAGGTAGTTCCTATTTGACACACACACATGTAGAAATGCTAAGACGTATGCTAGTACATTATGTGTGCGTATTTACCTATACACCGGTGTACTCCCTACGTACTCCGCTTTTACATGTATACCATGTACAGTTGCCGTGTTTGGTTAAGATAACCGTTTCGTAATATAACCGCACTTTACTTCCAATTTTAAATGTAATTAAAGAATATCTTAACATTACAGGTGAGTCTCGTGGTTGGACGGTACACACTGCTACACTATCTTGGGACAAATGTCAATGCTGGTGAGGAACGGATCGTCAAAGGAATAAATACATTATAATGTAATTAAAAGGAAATTTTATCATGTGGAAATACAGTTCACATTATTACATCAATACACTGCGAATTAACTCAAACGTTCAGTAAACAATTGCTTCAACATCCAGTTAACGAGGTGAATCGATCACGTGTTGTTTTAATCTCAGCCCACATACACCGCAGACGTGAACTAAGAGGGATACAGACATTCACGGGAAGAAGGTGCAGATGTTTGGTGCACGCACGTTTCCTGACATCCCAGTTACTCGTTGCTCACCATCTTTGGCTGCCGTAGGGACGGTTACAGGCACTAGTGTCTATTTATTCAGTGCCTTCAATAATAATAAGCATACTTATTATGAAGTGATTAAAATAATACATGAATAAATGAACACTAGTTTGTTTGGCTAATGACGGTCGTTTGGACACCCCTGTGACGGTTCACTGTAGTCCGTGACAATTATCTGTACACCAATCGTACAATTGTGGATAGACCTAATCTTATTTTGACTAGATTTCTTCAATTGTTTTTAAATATAACCAAGTTAACTGTACATTAACTCAAATACGGATGGAAAAACGTAAAATCAAGGACTGCAGGATAAGAAACCAGTCGGCAAAGAATCAAACAGACGCTGCGTAATTTTTTTCATATACTTTTGACACACGCATGCGAATTGAAGGAAGGTTGCATCTTACAAAATCCAAGATACAACCACCCATACCAGACTACGCTAGTGGGCAGGAGAAAAGTATTTGAATAGGCAATTGTTTAAGGTAGTAATGGTCACGCTATGTATCAATAACTATCCTATAGATCCACGTGACAATCACAGGTGGTTGGCGTGGTACCAATGAAAAGTGCAAACGTGTAGAGCCAGTACATATTTACACCCAATTTCAAGAAAGGCAAATGAGTATGGAAATTTCAGTACTTGTACTTTTCTCACCAACTCAGCAAGAATGGGCTGAACGGAAAGCATACATTAACACGTGTTTCTTTTTTTTCAGAGAAAGGGAGGAGGCAGTTTCATATGTGTACGAGTGGAGCCAAGATGAAAGACTGTTTAAAACGAATGAAGAACAACAAATCAATTTTAAGAGGTGTCGGTGCTCTTCATGTGTGGTACCACCGATGTTTTGGTAAGAATTCTTTACGTTAACAGCGTCAGTACATAATTATTTAATTTTCCAAGAAATGTTTCTTCTCAGAGATATGAAAGGCATGTGATTAAGTGTTGATTTGTCCGTCATATTTACAACTTGCATTAGCACTTTTAACGAAGCTGCACTGCGAATATCACACTTTGGCCACATCGTAAAACACAGACTACCACATTTATAACTAATTCGTCGATAGGAAATATCTAATTAATTGTAAACAGTGGTCTGGGTTACGTACTTACAGCTTTAATACAGAAGATGGTACGACGCGTGTCAGATCAGAAATTCAAACCTCCCATCTCGATATGGTCCGTTAACTACAGCCATGTGTAAAATTTGGATGTAGGAAGGCAATGCGTCTTTACAACTAGGCTCGCATGTGCGGTGACGGGATATACGATAAACTAATCCACCTGTGAGATTAACTGTATTGGTGCATGGCCAGTGGAAGAAGAGGCTACCGTTTCTTGCGTACTAAATCATACTGAGGGCAATAAAATGTGGAGAGCATAAAGAAATCTGTAACCAATGAAGAGAGATATTCCTTGAAATGGCAATGGGTATGATTATGGCGTTGTGAATCTTATAATTCAAAGTCACGAGAATTCTGGTAGATAAATTCTTATACCTTTCATTACTATTTTGTTCTTCCAAAATGATTGCAAGTCAGTATAAAAAACTTGAAACCCTATCCGAACTGTGGAAGTAAGAGAGTACAAGTGAAGGTTGATAATTACTAAAGCGAAGCCGGTGTACCCAGACGTAAACTTTGGAGGGGGTGGGGGAAAATATGTTCTCATTGTTTAGCTGACAGAGTTGGTACAATGGCAAAATTGGAGCGTGGTAATTATGAAAAATTTTAGATATCATGTTATAATAACATAATTTTTCCTTTGTAGGCATGACTGACGTAACAATTGGAAGAGAACAGGTTATGCAGTACAATCTTCTCCCTTCACGTGTGGGTAAAGATTCGTGGCATCTTGAATCCTGAAAATGAAGGCCTTTTAACTAGTTCATTTTATAAGATGCATTTCTGAAATCCCATGTTTCAAACCCGTAGAAACAGTAAATGCCTGCACGGGAAAGCAAGATCAATTTGCAGGCATTCCCTACTCTGCAATCGCACCCAGACCCTCTACAACACAACCTATGAACCCAGGCCATCTACCGCACTATCTATGTGCTTCGGCTACAGCGCATGTAGACTCGGGTTCAATCCCCAGCGGGGTCACTACAGGATTCTCACACGTGGAATCGTACCAGACGATGATGCATCTTGCCAACAAGTTATCTCGAGAATCTCCTGTTTCCCACAACTTGACATTCCGACGATGATGTATATCCGTTTCGGTTCCTCCCCGTCGGCTTTTGTTGAGACCTCAGGCCAACTTTCACGACCAAATGCGCGATAGAGGTTGTAGAGTAAACTTATACCCAATGAATTATACACGTACATGATATGGCCATTTTCCATTTTTAAAGTCTTTGAATTATTAACGTTTTCAAATTTGGACAGGATTTAAAATTCATTAAACAACTTTGGTTGCCATGGCGGAAATTGTGATGTAATATTTGTGAAGTAATACTTGACAATGCCTCCTAAGTGTGACAGTGTTTTCTAATTGGACGTTGTGGTCCAGCAACATGGCTAGCACCGGAGGTAAACCCACCTGATACTTAATTTAGAAAACTGTGGCGCACTTAGGAGGCATATTTAATTCACTTGTTCCATTTGTGTTAATTGTTATAAACTAAAGTCGTCGTTAATTATTTTAAGGGGTCATTACACAAACAACGTTGTGATACATGTTCATAACACACATTCAAATTGTCTGCATATGTTCCATGGGTAAAGTTACACCTCACTAATTTAATCTACGATGTTATTGATAACGGCTACCTTTGCGTTTGCTGCGGGCTCACGCAGATATTTAGTACACAAGTATGTGTGTGCACGTAACGCTACAGTAGGTGTACCCCTTTTATTGGCGTGTAGTAAATATCCAAACAACTTTTCGTAATAGGAGATTGTTGTTAATTGGGTAACACATCTTTGCTTTCCGCTGCCATCCTCAAGTACTGAAAGAATAATTTACAAAGGGAAGTGTACAGTATGATACTGTATTGCAGAATAGAACCAGTTTCGAGCATCTCATTCGCAATGCTAGGACATTAATGAGAATGCTCAAAGAAAGGAGATGTCGGGTAACTGTGATGCTGCTGCCTCCTATTGGCCGGCTCCAACCCCAGAGCCAAGCTGAAAGGATGAGGAAGGCGTATAATGAAGAGCTACGCATCATCGCAGGTAATGTAAATGATAAGTGACTACCACTTCCACATGCATTCATTAGAAAAACCAGTGGTTGAGTACTGAACTGTAATTGTAGTCTGTCTTGCGAACAAGCACATTTTATTATAACAATTTAGAAGGTATGCCTATTTGCAGCCACAGATGGTGTTTACACTAATACACTGTGCAGTCTATCAAGATACCTGGTAGGATATCAGGAAATAATTTGTCTTGAAAACTAACTAAATGAGACTACTTTCAAGCGCAAAACGTCGACTTGTTTGTAAGACAGACTGTATCAGAAGTGTGATAACTGTGTCACAGCATTTCAGAATACTACGAGCTTCACTCGTACGGTGTGNGGATATCAGGAAATAATTTGTCTTGAAAACTAACTAAATGAGACTACTTTCAAGCGCCAAAACGTCGACTTGTTTGTAAGACAGACTGTATCAGAAGTGTGATAACTGTGTCACAGCATTTCAGAATACTACGNCATTCATTAGAAAAACCAGTGGTTGAGTACTGAACTGTAATTGTAGTCTGTCTTGCGAACAAGCACATTTTATTAGAACAATTTAGAAGGTATGCCTATTTGCAGCCACAGATGGTGTTTACACTAATACACTGTGCAGTCTATCAAGATACCTGGTAGGATATCAGGAAATAATTTGTCTTGAAAACTAACTAAATGAGACTACTTTCAAGTGCCAAAACGTCGACTTGTTTGTAAGACAGACTGTATCAGAAGTGTGATAACTGTGTCACAGCATTTCAGAATACTACGAGCTTCACTCGTACGGTGTGTACAGTCATTAATGGGTTTTTTTCTCAGTAGTCACATCAAACCTTTGTAATATAACCCCGTGTGTGACTCTTTTGATATGTTCATAATGCACTATGTACCATATCTGGTGACTTTAGAAATATATATTGTTGGTAAGTGACATTCAGTCTGTAATATCCAGAAAGAAAGTTCCCATGTAAAATGTTATGAAATTGAGTGTGTACAAATATGGTGTGTTGTTCCTTTTATAAGTTATTGACAGAACCGTAAGCTACGTTAACATTGGCATTGTAATTATGGAAAAAAATAATAAAACTGTAGTATATTTGCCTTTTTTTAATTGTATTTTTTTACATGCTTGTACAACGAAAGTAGTTACGTCTGTTTTCCAGGTTATGGGGACTCAATTGCTGGCCGTATTTGTTCTAATTTCTAGTGTAATGTTCTGTAGGAAGTAAAGTTGGTGTTGATGCGCGAGTAGCATACAGTATACAGACACTGACTGCCGTCCTTTGGATCTGATCTTCCACCCCAAGACTGCCTGTGACTGATGAGAGGAACTGTGGACATGAGGAAGGTTGCCTGCTCTTGACAGATGGGAGGAACCCTGGGCGTGTAGAATGTGTAGTTGGGGTGAGACCGGNCATGAGGAAGGTTGCCTGCTCTTGACAGATGGGAGGAACCCTGGGCGTGTAGAATGTGTAGTTGGGGTGAGACCGGCATTTCCAAGGAGGTTGTAAACTCCATGTAACCTGCTGTGAACTGTATAAAGTTTGTAATAACCTATGTAGTTAGCAAATTGTAACTAGTCCCCTAATTATTTAATTTCAGAACTTAGTACCTCTACGAACCTACATCACTGAATTTGGCTTCTAAGCAGTGTTCTTGAATATCGTCATGTATGTTATTGGGAATACCCTATTATACAAATTGCTATGTAACTCTTCCGGTATGTCAAGTTGATTCCCTATTTAAGTACAAAACCGAATTAACAAATGATAATACGTTGAAAATATTACAGTGTCTAACCGATTGTTCTGGATGATATAACCTACTTACGGCAAACTAAGTAATTTTGAAAACTATCTTTGAAGATAATCGCAATCCATAAAATACGAATCTGCTACCGTGAGTCGTGGCAGACAGGCTTCCACATACTTTGGAAGTAAATTAATTAAAACAAACGAAATGTTTAGCTTTCGTACTTTAACTTCTTACGCCAATATCGTGGAATCAGTGACATTTATGTTTTCGGCGAACTATGCCATTCACAGCTAGACTTTTTTGTAACAGTATCACCTTCAACACGCGTGACTAACATTGCCCTATGCCATAACATCAGTACTCGGCAAGTTTTATATAGTCGATTATTAGATTTATTGTGAACCAACATTTCCAATCCTGCTAATGAGGTCTCGTATTTTGACCACACGTAGTTTTTCCTGTATTCCTTGTCCTATGTTCCGTATTACAAACTGGTACATTTCCTATAATAATAACTACAACGAACATCAATAGAACTTCCCTCTTCTGGCTGCTGCTCTGTAATATGTACGTGCCTACACTGTACGCTCTGAAATGCTAGTATTTGTTATGTGATTGTTATTGCCACTGCAATCATCTACAACAAAATAACTGTACGTATACTTCTACAATTAAATTCACAATCTCAAAATGTGATTTCCACTAGGAACAACTTGCTTAAAAAGTGGATTACTGTTGGCTTAATATGTGAAAGTAGATACGAGTCCTATTTTGTCTTTTTATAGTTTGATGGAAATGTTTTACAGGATAGAATATGTAATTTTTGCAACAATAATTTCAAATGTTGTGGTAACCATTTTGCAGGTGCCTTTCAATTTCCCGTGGTGGATTGTGAATCAACATTTTCTTGGAGTAATGGCTCCATTAAGAGTCATTTGTATGAGAGGTATGTAAATTTGTCTATCTTAATTCAAAACATTATAATCTATATATGTTATACAGCTTACACATTTCAAGTTCCAACGGAAGCGGTGAAGCATAGTATGATAGATAAAAGCTCAGAAATGTTTATATGCATAAAACAGAAGCCTTAAAAAGTCATTATGACAACATTATCAAAGTCATTTTTTAAGTAAAAAAGCTAATATACGATTAAGACATATTTCCTCCATAGTGCAACTAAACAAAATAATGCATCTAGCAAGTTGAGCGTCTGCCCACTAACACAATAACGTAATAAAAAGTAAGTTTTATAATAGTAAAACTAATATACCACCAAGACTTATATAGTTTAATAGAACTTAATAGTGCATCTAGATAGTTGAGCCTATGCCCGCTAACACAATAACGTAGTCGTAACCTGCAACCAAATCTGTAGCTTTATATTAGGCCTAATATTCTAGCAGTGATAACTTTATACGTAAGAGGTTAAACATCCGTGAGCATAGGAATTTACAAAAAAAAATTAACTGCAACAACTTTGTTTGAGGATGTGCCCTATATTCTTCTACGGAGTTTGGTAACGAATAGCAGATTATGTCTGCAATCACGTTAACAAGCAATGACACTGAACAGTATCACAAACACTTTTGTCTTCTCCGTTATACGGCAGTTATAATTTGTCATCACCAAATGTACATACGACAATGTCAGTGTAAGAAATAAGTTTGCCATAAAGTGTAGAATCTGCGACACATCTGGCATAACAGTATGAGGACGTTACAAAACCAAAGCGGCTGATGAAATATAAAATATATATTTCGATTTGCATATAAGTAATCTATTTTTTACAATGTTGGAGAATTTGTCTTTGTTCGTTTTTCAGAGACATGGGACTCCACAGAAGAACAGATAAGGTCCATTGGAACAAGGAAGGCATGACACGCGTCGTGAACCTGCTGCGATGCACATTATATTGAAAAAATAAAGATTTATATAAAAGCTATTTGTATTGTGTTATTAACTGTAGTAAATGTGAATTATAGCACGATAGTGCTGGAAATTAAGTATATGATGGCGAAAGAAGCTGCAATCACATAATTGTAATACACATAACATTTTTTAATGTTTAGATATCACATCTGAAATATCCACAGAATACAAACGCACGTCAACAAATATTAGACTGGGTATAAGCCCCTTCCCTGTATGCCATTAAAGAGAGCTCCTTTCTNATACAAACGCACGTCAACAAATATTAGACTGGGTATAAGCCCCTTCCCTGTATGCCATTAAAGAGAGCTCCTTTCTGAGATTCTGAAGTTTACTTAGCCACATTTTTTAATGGTTTATCACTCAATGAACGACTATACGAGTTATACCGTAGCTTTGGAAATAAGAGGCTTTTTCACAACATTGTTAGTGAACCTTCCACGTGCATACAGTTTGTGTTGGAACCGAACATGCTGAAATAGGTTTTAAGTATGAATACTTTTCTTTGTGGCATTTTATTTCTGGCAAGGTCTTAGGGGATGTATGATGTATAATGTCAACGAAATGCACACTTGTTAATGCAGCCGGACCACAATGTGTTTAAATTAATAGTTTCCCACGCGTATTGTTAATTTAATCAATGTGTGTCAACACTACCGTAGTGGTTATTAAAGGGTGGGAACAGTGAAAATAATTTTTTGTGTATGTATGCATGTAATGCATTTGTGTATTTTGTATAATAAAGTCCAATATTCACATGTGTGACAACACAATGACAAAATATTATGCCTCTATTAGGGTTTTTCAAGCTTAGTAACGTTTTGTGATTTTGAGATGTTGTTGGGAATTACGACCGGAAAGACAGGGAAAGCTTACTTTGAGGTGGCTCATTTGCCATATGTATGGTAGCATTATCAGAGGAGAAGTGTTGTTTGCAGTCGCCACATTTTTTGGAGAGATAGAGAGAAAGCTTAAATCAATGCACAAAAATTACCCAAACAAAGTGTCTGATTAGCCTCGTAGCAAGAATTAGTAATTGCTACGGGCCCCGCGCCACGTGGTCCTCGCGCCTTCGTGCAAAAAAAAAATGAAGTAGATAAGATATGGTATACCACCCACCATCAAATGAAAAGACTTAGTAGTTATACAAAAAATCAGCGCTGGCCACACCATATACATTTTACGAGTATATTATGTTGCAAGTTGGCAACACCACAATACTTAGAGGGGAATCCCGTAATATTGTTTTTGACTGTTCATATAAATAGACCATTTAGAATAGTTTTCTATTGATTACCAATAAGAAAGCAACTAATGGACATTTAATTTTATAAGTCTACTATTACAGTCAGTTGTTTCTCTCTCATTAAATTTAATTTATTTTTCTTTTGTTTGATACGGGCCATCTAGAGTGAAGGTTTTTTTTTGTTTTCTGCCATCTTTTTTTACATTGTGTTGCAATTTCTCAGTTCTTTCGTTTATTTTGTGTTATTGTTTTTGTTTGCTGACCACTGTGGACTAATACAATATTAATGCATAATACTACTGTTTTACAACAGTAAAATACGGTAAGCTATTTATTTTGTTCAAAATATACTGCATCAAGTTAAAAAAAAAGACATGTTTTAGGGCCAAAACTCAAAAGGGCGATGCTATTTAATTATTAAAGGGTTTTATTTATCTTCACAATGTACATTCAAGTGCTCGTCAAGCTAGACACCACCAGTATAAGCTGGCCGGCCCAAAATTCAAAGTGTCAAGCTTGACGTCGCAATGAAATTCATATTAGGAGTGATAAGTATAACCATATACATCATTTGCAGTTATTTTCCCGGTTTTCAGAGAAGCCCTTATTGTTTATAATTACCTCAGCAGTGACTCTTGTGTAACCACCAAACTATATCAACAATTTGCAGGTGTCCAGAATGCTAAACACTTTTCATTAATTTGGCAGGTTCTACAAGAACGGTCCAGAACATCTGGAGACACCAGGGAAGACCAGCGGAAAGGACTGGAAGGTGTCTCGGATATTGACGATTCTACACGTGGTTTTATTCGTCGCATGATACTGCATGTATGAAGCAAGTATGTGAAACCAATTATTGTAAAATGTTTTCTGTGACCTTACAACTTACAGTAGGCTTATATATTGTAATTTTTCAATGACGTGATTGTTTACACCAACATTAAGAATAACTAGCCATTGAATATAACTTCTATAGGTTCCTAATTGTTTCCTCGTTGGCTGTTCTGTTTTGTCTGGAACCATACGTACACCATAAATATAAAGAAAACTGATTTAATAAATATACAGTAGAGCAACCCTTAACCGGAATTCCCTCAAACGGAACTCCCCTTATCCGGAACTAATTTTCCAAAAAAAAAAAATTCAAACGTCGCAAAGTTGTGCCATAACTTTCCCGCGCTCGCAAGAGGTCTTTCGTTGCTCACACCAGACTGTACATGCACGTTAGGTGGTAAACAAGCTGCATAATGACACAAGTGACAGTGACTAATGGCAATGTGCGACACATGCCGTTGGTTTTAGCGGTGCGACTTTCAGAATTTAGTGTTCTAACGTGTTAGTGTACAGGCGCCGTATTTTGCCGTGTATAGACAGCGCCAGAAGTTTTTGATGAAAAATTAGGGTAGTTAATATTTCAAGTATAGGCCGCACTGAATTTTTGTATTCTCATAAATTTTGCCGGGCCTCATCATGCTAGTGCGGCAACAGCAAATTATGGCAACGTCAAACTAATTAATTTGCCATTGAATGTTATCGTTGCCACGCCGCCTGCTAAAATGTAGCAACAGCGCAGCATTCCGCGTAAATAAAACGTTTGTATTTATGTCAAAATGCCTCAACATTGCGTTTAAATTGCGGAACATATACGCCGTGCGTAGCCTGCCAGCTCGGCCGGCTGTTGCCGAGCAGGCAATGGTGTGGTGCATGTGTGCGTGCGGCGTCACACACACACAGCTACTGCTGGCTGACTCATTCAACCAGAGAGAGAGAGCGAGACAAACAAAAAAGAGGTCGGAGGAGGGAGAAAGAAAAGAAAGGGACCGAGCAAGCTTGCTTGGTGCTGGATGGCTGTTGTTGTTTCGGGTGCAGGGGGGAGGGGTGGTGGTGGTTGAAAGGAAGCACGCCCAGCGAGAGGGTGAAAGAAAAAAGAGAAAAGAAGTGCGCAAGCCGAAAGGCGGCTAGAGGTGATACAAAACAGAACAGTCGAAGACAGGCAGGCTGAAGTATGCTGCGACCCATACACGTTTAAAACACGTGATGAGCTATTCATTTCTTATTATTTTGACTTCCTTAGAAACTAAGCTAAAACATTAGAACGTATTGTTCGTTGACAAAATTCTGAACATGGTTAGGGGGGGAACATTTTTTTATGACAATATCTCGTAAATAACCCGCACCCCGTCAACACAAACAGTAACATGATGTCCAGATCTCGCTTACTCAGGCAGACACGCGCCCCGGGAAGAGATAAGAATCCCCCCTAGAAGGTTGAGAATGTAGGTCATTAACGCAGCGCCGGGAGTTTTATCACTCACATTTCATAAACAGAACGTAGTGTTTTTTTAATGGTTTTGTAACTTAAGGGTAAAACTAATAATTTACACTCACAGATTTCTTAAGTTAAAATTATGTGCCACATATACACGAGTTCAGAATAAAAATGTGTTATTTTTCACACCATCCCACCCTCATTTCCCTCGACCGGAATTTTCCCTCGACCGGAATAGCCCTTCCCCCGACGATTCCGGTTGAGGGGTGCTCTACTGTACTACAGATAAAAATTGTCTCACATACTGTGTGTTGTTTGGAAAAAAAAATTTTGATAGCGATTTGATTTAGTTGGGTACGAGATAGCTTGCTAAAAGTAATATTACATATCTTTTTAAGCAAACTTACCCTTAAATGTAGATGTATAATTAACTTCAAATCATTAGTTATTCTTTTGCACCAGCTTAGTTGTATTACACATAACCTGAGTGATACAGCAATAGATTTATTGGAATAGGCTATTACAATTACTGCACTCTGGACATTCACCAAAGGCTGTGTATTTTTTTTTGTTCCAGTTGTAGTTTACGCTTGAAGGGTGTGCAGAGTAAATTATTTTGCTGCGCCGCTTCAGTAATTTGTAATACATAGCATTAAAAATAACTATACATTCAGTCTATTGCAGGAGTGTGTGTGTTTAAGCATGGTGTGGAACAATTTCCAGGAGAACATGTGACCCTGGATACAATTCTGGAAGCCTTGCAGAACAGCAGTGATGTCGTGTTCCAGGGGAGTAGGGCTTCTTTGCATCGACTGCTTCTCAGGCTGGGATTCTCGTGGAAGAAGACTGATGCTCGGAAGGTGCTTTTGGAAGATCCGAAAATCTCAGGAATGCGAACGGATTTCCTGAGGCAATATCGGAAGCTGAAGGTAGAAGAATGGATGTTTGTGTACTTGGACGAGACATGGTTTTTCTCCAAAGGTATATACTTTTGGTACCAATGCATACTTCCGCCATAGCCATATTTATCACCTAAATTTTTGGGTGGCAATTATGGGATATTGTAAGTTGTGCATTGATTATGCAGAAGTACTGTAAGAACTGCTGCAATACTCTGCTAAAAAAAACCGTTCAAAATGACTATGGCCGAGTCAACATAACACTTGTCAAATTCCGCTAATACACAGCCTTATGAACAGATACTGCCAATGATCGCAACTGATACTGATATTAAGACTAACTTTAGAAATGAATAATAATGAAAACATCTAAAAGCAGTCATGAAACTAAGTCTTCAACAAACTGGTCCTTATTTGAGCACATAACTTGGAAGAAAAAGTTATGTTTGCTAGTCTACGAACTGTGAATGCTGAAGTTAAATTTGTTCACAACTTGTTAAAAAAAACACAATTGTTACATTAAATTAAAGAGTACATTATGTGCTGAGTAATTTTTATATTAAGTAGCTTTGTTCTGGTGACTTTGCTTGCATGTACAACACAAAGTAGGGAGTATTTTCCTTTGGCAAAGGATATCTTTATACGCCACATTAGTGGTACTGCCCTCACGTGCTAGGAATACGGGTTGGTAAGCGAGCTTACTCTGGAGCAGGCCATGTGAGAAGCAGTCCTCTCTCGAGTCTATATATGCCACTTATCAACAGTCTGTGGACCTCAGCTGTGGTCATAACAAAACAGGACTTGCGGGGAATTGCAGTTTCTTATATTTTAAAGACACCCTAATGTAATGACTGTATACATTGTATGGAAAGTTGTCCCACGTCGAGCCCTGCAATCACATTTAGTGAAGGCTATGGTCTCGATTACATTTTATGAGATTCCTTTACTTGGAGTCTGACAGTTGGTTTCGGAGAAATATTACTGAAGCCCCAGCCTTGAGGAGAAGATTTTGTGTTTGACAATTTTCTTAGAAATATGTTGATTTGAAATTTACAGACATGGAGGCAAAACATTATATCACAAAATTCTTTTAGAGATTTCCATGGTCTAGGGTTTTTTTTAATAACAAAAGGTACCTGGGTACCAATAGCACTCTTATAGAATCTCATAAGGAAACGAAAACTACAAACATGGCAAAGTTATAATACATATGTTGGATAACATGCCATCCAAAATGCCTTTTAACCATTTTCACCCTCATCAGGGTGTGTATTTCCAAAAATAGTGAAATTATTTTTTAGGCATTTGTATAACTAGCCTTTTCAAGTAAATGGCACAATATCGTAACGGGATAGTGAGATATTAAGGATTTCTCAAAGAACATTTTCTCTCTTTTCGTCCTATTGGAAATTGAATTTCGAAAAATCCAAAAATCTGTCGTAAAGTATTTATATCAGCCATCCGTAAATTTCCCTACCTTCTACATTAGTGATTTGGGTTGTGTATTGATGAGTGACTCATTACTGGCTGTTCCTAATAGAGCATTTCAGATTTATAAAAATAATATACTTCTGGGCATGTATTCCCAGCGACAACACATTCGAACTTGAATATGCCTCATTGGAATCAGAAAACCAATTAGCACGGGAAACTATGAACCCCAATTCCATTTGTTTGATTTCAACCGCCAAGACAGTCACACAGGTCACCCAAGGAGTGAGCGTGGACAACCAAACTGAAGAAAAATATTGCAACATGCTTGAGGCTATTGCCAAGGAGGTCCATTAAAGTTCACACACCCTTCATATTGAACAAGGTACCAAGCTTAAGGGGAAGTCTATCCTCGAAGGAGGAAAACAGCTCCACATCTTTCCGAGGCGAGAGACAAGAAGGTTGCTATCTGGAAGGAGATTCCTCATGAGACAACAACCTACCCTGGATCGACCTAAAGACTGTGATAAGACGGAGGACCTAGAAGAAAGTGATTCATCCTGCACCCCCTCACTGGAAACATCAGCCCCGCATCAGTGTTCTTAGGTGCATGTGGTGAGACTGTGTTGGGTTTCTGGTGTAGGTGATATTAATATGGTTTGTTTTTACAATAAAAGTTAGAGGTAATTGTTAGTGTGATATGGAAATATTGGTAGAATACCATNAAGTTAGAGGTAATTGTTAGTGTGATATGGAAATATTGGTAGAATACCATCTGTAAGAAATACACAACGACCACATACTAGAATAANTAATTGTTAGTGTGATATGGAAATATTGGTAGAATACCATCTGTAAGAAATACACAACGACCACATACTAGAATAAGTGGAAAAATAGAAAATACAGTAGTGTCTGCATAAAGTAATGGCTAATATTTTTTTACTCTTACCACCGATACAAATAATGTTTTTACATCACGAGGACGATTCACAAATTGATCGGTAGCAAGATATAAAGATTATCATTGCACGTATAATTCAATGTATATATAAACCTGAATCTATATGGTGCTCGTTCACTGGCAGAATCACGCTTAAAGTATATTTCATTTATAAACGAACAACTCGGTGATATGACAAAAGTAAATAGTTTGTATACATAACACAGATGAATACGTTTTTTGTTGAATGTAATTTCACACAAAACATTTGCGCTGTATTTGTGTAAACACTACCGACTTTACTCATCTTCTGTGCTTTGTGGTTAGGTTCTTCGCAACGAGCAAATACAGCATTTGTAACTCTTGAGCAACGGTGGTGGTCGCATTCGCCTGCTTAATTTGCAAAACCAGTTAAGAATGCCAAATATAGTTACTATTTTATATCATGTCCGAGAGTTCAAAGTGAAAATACTGCGATGAAAACATTCAGTGGACGTGAACAAACACGTGCTTAAATACTGCAAGGCCATATGCACAGTGATTTCATAATAGTGGAAGACATAATAAATAAAGGCAACTGCATTTGAAGCAAATTGGTGTAATTTTCATATTGCCAAGAAAATAAAAACAATTTAGATTATTGCCACTTCTTTGTAGAAAAATTGTAACTATGTAAGGAGTATTTTTATTTGATCAATAATAACATATTTACTACATTGTATTTTATAGTGAGGTTGTGGTTGAGTTGTGTTTGCAGTAATTTGAACAAAATGGTATTTAATTAAAATATTACTTACAAATGAACAAAATTTTGTATGTGTGTGACATAAAAATAGTGTAAATCTCAAATGCTAGTGCATGTTTGTGGGCAGTTTTAAATGTCTCAACCAACTACAAGATTGATTGCACAAAAATTACTGTGATGTTGCAATGTGTGATACTTGACAAGTGCGCTCTCGTAAGGTTGTCATTTCATCCTTATTGTTGAATATTTTTTGGTGAAATTTTGATGACTTAATTAGCTCATTTAATTAAGGTCCCGTAAAAGTGGGACCTTAGTCATGGTCAATCCGGTGACAAGTACACTACCATTTGCTTTATCACGCACCACCATTCACTATAAACATGAGAGAGTGTTTGAAGAAAAGAATTGTTTTATGAATATGGCGAGGTTAATTTTTAATATTATATATACATGTACAGTACACNAGTGTTTGAAGAAAAGAATTGTTTTATGAATATGGCGAGGTTAATTTTTAATATTATATATACATGTACAGTACACACATTTTGTAAGAAGTCTTCCTAACAATGTGTTTGAGTGTAGCTACATAAAGCTGCTGAAGCCACCAGCATCCTATACTTCACTAATCGAAAGAAAGTTGTTCTAAGACATGGCAGGATGGTACCACATATACCTGCAAGCTTTGGAACCTTGACCAGGGGAAGAGGTTCATTGTCCTTGATGCAGGCTCAGAGCAAGGATTTGTTAAGGATGCTGGCTTTGTCTTTGCTCCGGGNGGAAGAGGTTCATTGTCCTTGATGCAGGCTCAGAGCAAGGATTTGTTAAGGATGCTGGCTTTGTCTTTGCTCCGGGTAGTAACTTGGGCAACTACCATGGAACAATGAACGGGGAAATGTTTTAGAAGTGGCTGCAGAAGCAGCTGCTTCCTCGCTTTCAACATCTGTAATTGTTCTCGACAATGCCTCCTACCACAGTGTGCAGGTGACTTTTTCCAGTTGTACACCTCTTTGTACTTGTACATCATGAGATTTTCAGCTATGCACAATTTTTAATATTTAATTGACGTACTGCATGTACACCAGAAACAATTTCTGTAAAAGACTATACATTTTTTTTTTTTGTTAAAAAGTTTAATTGTCACCATGTTAAGCATTTATTATTATCATTATTTAAGGCCACCGTTTTTAGTCTGAGAAGTTGCCAACATCGAAATGGNATTTATTATTATCATTATTTAAGGCCACCGTTTTTAGTCTGAGAAGTTGCCAACATCGAAATGGACTAACTTGCAGCTCACATCATGGCTCAAAGAGATGAAAACTCAACACTGCCCGACAGCATCACGTCCAGACTTGTAGGAGTTGGCCANCTCACATCATGGCTCAAAGAGATGAAAACTCAACACTGCCCGACAGCATCACGTCCAGACTTGTAGGAGTTGGCCAAACAGCACAAACCAGCCACACAGTATGTGTAACTTTGCAGTATCTGTACCAAAGATTTTTCTCTTTATGCTCAATTGAGTTAAATTCCTCCACAGCCCAGTCTTTTTAATCTGTTTCCATGTCAAGTTTAATACTGGTAACATAACTTCAGCTGTGTACTTGCCACCGTGTAGACTTTCAAAGTGTTATTTGTTTAACCAAAACATGTAGTATACTAACAGGAAAGACAAATATAGACGAGTTTTCTAGTTGGCGGTTGGATTGGAGGCGGGAAATTAACTGCATATTCCTTACTTTTTCTAGACACAGAGTTGNTCTAGTTGGCGGTTGGATTGGAGGAGGGAAATTAACTGCATATTCCTTACTTTTTCTAGACACAGAGTTGATATTGTGATTGGAGAAGCTGGGCATCAGTCTGCCTCCATACCACTGCCACTACAACGCCATTGAGTCAGTGTGGAGTGACTGCAAGAGGTACTTCTACAGTAAGACAGGAAAGGGGAAGAAATTTGATGATGAGATCGTGAAATCTGCATGGCAGGTAGCCCTCTCTTAAGTCACTGCAGAAAAGTTACCAACGCAAAATAATTACTGTTATTGTATTTTTTTTAAGTGTTGTATTATGCAAGTTTGTTAGTATTTGTTGAAAAAACAGATGCTACATTTTTACTGGCCTAGTTTTTGTTTTGTTATAAAGGACAATCTGCTTCATATAGGTGAAGACGACTATGCCATTTTCAAGAACTGCACATATTCATTTGACATGGAAATAATGCATGATGTGAAAACTCATAAAGAAACAATAACAGAATGTGTCCACTTCATGGACTGAGTTATGTAGAAGTAACAGAAAGGCAGGAATGTGTACCAATGGAGACATTTACTTCAGCTCGTATTGTCTATACTGTTTGGGATGCGCAATATTTCTGAAACTGTGCAAATGAGTTATATTGTACATCTCATAACACTGTATAAATAGTTTTATACATCACAAGCAACTATTATTTGCAAAGGCCTATTCTCACTGAAAAATTACGCTCAATGATTTTATCTACTTTGATAAGGCAATTTTACTGATTTTCATATTTCTCAAATCAATTGCAGAGGATTCTTAAATATACATTTTTCCCTGGATCAACAGAGAAAAATGAAGCATGCGGGGAAAACAGGGAATGTGGACTTTGATTTTAGGCCCAAGAAATAACATTCATAACCTTGAAATTTATATTTGTTTAAATAAGCTGTCGAAAATGTCAAAATTGTTTAAGTAAATTTATGGTTAAATATTCATTCAAATTAAAAACTTAGTCCATGAAATTGCGCAAAATTTAATTATTATCGATATTAACATTTTTGTCCAAGCTCAGTCCCTTGGTTACAATTGCCACAACTTATATATTTGCAAGGATTTGTGCCAACCATCACATGCCAAGACATTTGAAGACCCTTATGATACTAACAAAGGTTCAACGGATAGGTTCCTATAATAATCACGCAGTTAAAATACTGCGTCCATAACATTATGCAAAATATGGTTTACAATAACATCACAGATTGTTCGATACAGTGCTAGAGATTGTGTCAAATATACTACTTTCTTGTGTATTTGATAGTGTGATTCGTTCTCAATGTCGCCAANTAGCTGTCTCATTGTTGTCAACCAGTAAGCATGTAAGAATAAGCATAGTCAATAAAACACAAAATAATGCTGCGTTATGTAAACAATACTGTTGATAAGGTTGTAAGTAGGCTGCTAAGGTACCAAAAATATATATAAGGACAGGAATTCAAATACTCACAGTGTAGTACTTGTCAACAGGCACATACACACAAAGGGCGACACATTTTCCACGCGGTTATGCGACGTTTAGCTGGCTAAGCCAGCATCATGAGGCAGCGAGTCCTAACCTTTCCACCTGGTGTAGCTGGTTTAGGCAGCGAAACGTCTCAACTGCGTGGAAATTATGTAATCCATTGTGTGTATGTACCTGTTGACAAGTACTATACTGTGTGTATTTTGAAAGGGTCATGTTCCACTAGAGATAAATATATATATATGGTTAACTTAACCCTGGAGCCACCAGTGCAAAGTCAAATATTGAACAGCTGCCGCCAGTCGCACGCCGNACTATACTGTGAGTATTTTGAAAGGGTCATGTTCCACTAGAGATAAATACACATATATATGGTTAACTTAACCCTGGAGCCACCAGTGCAAAGTCAAATATTGAACAGCTGCCGCCAGTCGCACGCCGCTGCTATTAATAACCCACGTGCACGCTGTTAATTACCCGGCTGCTGTCGAGTGATGCAGTACTAATTTATGTAATATTTAAAGTGTTCGGGTACTATATTTACACACATTTAACAGTGAATGTGTAAAACTTGGAAGTATAAGGAATTCAGCAAAATTGTCAGATAGCACATTATCATTCATAATAATAAAATATTCCATAATTAAAACTGGTGTCGGATCGTCAAAAAAGAGAGATCTTGTTTACATTGGTTCGTACATGCAGAGGCTATTTATAAATTAACTGTGGCACCGCATATCACTGGATGTCAAAATATCACATTAACGTAAATATAATGTGAGCGCACGCAGCTGCCGGACCAACCCTTGAACAAGAGACAAATTAAATCATAATCATACACAATAGAGACGTTACCGCAGGACGCAGCTGACTGACTCCTTAAAAAAAGGAATAATGCCTATCATCCCTCGCACGCACCATAACCACCCAACCGAATAACGTACGAGTGTGTGTAGTGCGCATGAGGGCGTTTTACATAATGTTGTTACTGCTACACCTCAGAATGAAAACATCATCGTACAGCACATCTGTATGACGCATATGGCTAGATCCATAAAATAGCGCAACAATGCATATCATTCCTCGCACATGCTCGCCAGAGAGAAGGTAAGTGTGTAGGGTAGCATGGGTGAGGGAGCAGTGGCAGGCCCACCCCACCGACTCAGACTAACAATAAACGGCTGCCTCGGGGCGGCACACGCGCGCTCCTACCAGATGTCATACGCCTCCCCTCCAAACTCCTGCCTGACAAAAATTTAAAAAAACATACAAGCATATAACATGTATATTTTGTAGAAATAAAATGTACACAACACAATTTTGAAGAATACATTTATTTAAAATTTAAAAAAATTCATTCATCTGATTGTGTGCGCGTGTGTGTAGTATTACATGTTTAATCACATACACACATACATTTCTTGCAGGTCAATTACATATCGGTAAGCGCTGACCTCAGTATCCAGCTATTCTGACGAATCAAAACCTGCCCACTTGAACAGTTTGTGTGAACTTTGCCTTAACACCTTCTCAACCAAACAGACGTGTGGAAACTTCGTTCTCATAATTTCCTGGTCGTAAAGTCCTCCTTTCAGCGGTTCACCATGCAGATTGACGAGAAGATACATCTGTGGTTCGTAANCGGTCAATTACATATCGGTAAGCGCCGACCTCAGTATCCAGCTATTCTGACGAATCAAAACCTGCCCACTTGAACAGTTTGTGTGAACTTTGCCTTAACACCTTCTCAACCAAACAGACGTGTGGAAACTTCGTTCTCATAATTTCCTGGTCGTAAAGTCCTCCTTTCAGCGGTTCACCATGCAGATTGACGAGAAGATACATCTGTGGTTCGTAATGGGGGATCTTGTCAACTCTGTAGACCTCAAACTCCAGTTCGGTGTGTATGAATTTGCAAATGTTCTATTCTCTCGAGATATTCGAATTGTCACTATCCCTCGTGGGTTTTCTTGGGGTAACTCCGTCCTTAAGACTCCCACCTCCCTTGCGGTTGCAACCAAGCATAAGCTAATCTCGGCCGAGGGTGCGTTTCTGGTTGGTTGTGGGTTGTGTTGTAAAGCCCACAACCAAAAACGAGAACTGAAAGTGAGCACGAGCGCAGCCATGGTTAAGGTCGGCAACTCAAAGAGGGTTCAGCTGAGACACCCACCTCCCCGCGGTACGGAAGGGACAACAAAGCCTCAATGAATGGTTGAAGGGCGCAAGAAATCGCTGAGAGTACTTCAGGGGCCAAAACTTTGATATTGGTGATTAGGGAACACGAAACAGGTATTCTAGAGACCAGTTGCTAGATAACTTAGTGTAACTTCCAGTTTTGTGGCTACTGGGATTGCCATTCTCATTTTTGTACCTTCTTTTTTGAGCATTCCATCTACCATCTGCAGTAAATCATAAAAATGGGTACAATCTAATCTCAAAATATTGCGATAAGCCAAAGCATCTTCGTCCTTCAACTCTTTCAGTAAACTGCTCGATGCACCATATTTCTGACGTCTTTATATCCATGGTTTCACCCACACTTTTCTCTGCCTCAATTTCTGCTTTCTGATAGCATGAGCTAAAATAACGACTCCCACACAAACTAGTTCTGTCGACACTTTGTAGACACTGAAACCAGGAATCACCAAGTTACTCGCAGCTTGTTCACTAGCAACTATGATGACACACGGTTAGTTTACTAGCTAACAATCCCACACGCCAGCGAGTAGCGAGTGAAGTAGCCTGGCTTTCAACTTTACTCGCAGATAGTTTACAATCTGCTAGCTAGCTAGTGAACATGATTACACTGGGCAAGTTTACTAGTGAATTCGCTAACTAGCAGCTTGCAAACTCGCTCAATGTAATAGAGGCTTAAAGTATTGATGCAGGAATGACTTCCATGGCACACATCATTCCTGCACAGTTCAAATATCAATTAGTCCATGGGAGTGATGAAGAGCCGGGTATGACTTGAAAGCAAGTCACAGTATCGTGATACCACCAGGTCAGGAAGCCAAGGTCGATGTTGGTCTGGCATGTAAAATACCCAAATGATATTTTGCTTTTATGACTAGTCGGTCGGGGCTGGCATTCAACCATTGAATAGGGTAATTCATTCTGACTACAGAGAAGATATTTTTGTGCAGCTGGAAAATAGAGGAAATTGTCATTCAAAGTCGAGAAAGGATATCACATCGCTCAAANAATCAAATAATCATAATGAAGCGTACAACAGTATGTTTTGTACCGACGAAAATGATGAATTTTGCACTACAAAGCGAGGCACATCTGGATTAGCATCTTCGTCGTCACCACCACCTACGCCAACACAAATCATCGAAGTGACTCCCACAAACCATGAAGGAAAACCCTTGGAACAAGATTACATCTTGACGTTACTTTCCATTCCCGAACGGTACCCTCTGTCACCTGCATTGCGAGAGTATTTGTTCCAAAAAAAATCAAAATTCATATAGTTTTATATATTTTATGAAAAAAAGCAAATAACTTATAATTATCTTTGGTCCTTTCAATCAACCCAATTCCTCACTGTTATTTACATAAGGAGTTCCCCCCCCCCTTCCCAAAAATTATACAGAGAGGTGCCAAAGTCATGGGATAGCAATATGAAAACATACAGATGGCAATAGTATCGCGTACAAAATGTATAAATGGGCAGTGCNCCAAAGTCATGGGATAGCAATATGAAAACATACAGATGGCAATAGTATCGCGTACAAAATGTATAAATGGGCAGTGCATTGGTTGGGCTTTCATTTGTAGTCAAGTGATTCATGTGAAATAGTTTCTGACGTGATTATGGCCGCACATCGGGAATTAACAAACTTTGAACGTGCTTGCCATCAACCTCGATCTGCGTACCCTGTAAGGTAAAGCCAAATAGTTAGGGAATTCAACATTCCAAGATCCAAGAGTGTGGCGAGAATACCTAATTTCAGGCATAACCTCCCACCATGGACAACGCAATGGCCGACCTCCTGTACTTAATGACCGAGACTAACGACGTGTGCGCAGAATGGTCAGTGTTAACAGACAAGCAACACTGCGTGAAATAATTGCAGGAATCAACGTGGGACATACGACGAACGTGTCCGTTGGGACAGTGTGGCGAACTTTGTCTCTACTGGGCTATGCCAGCAGAAGACCGACTCGAGTGCCTTTCCTAATAGCATGACATCGCCTGCAGCGCCTCTCCTGGGCTCGTGACCATATAGGTTTGACCTTAGACGACTGGGAAACCGTGGCTTGGTCAGATGAGTCCCGATTTCAGTTGGTAAGAGCTGATGGTAACGTTCGAGTGTGGCGCAGACACCACGAATCCATGGACCCAAGTTGTCAACATGGAACTGTGCAAGCTGGTGGTAGCTCCATAATGGTGTGGGCTGTTTTTACATGGAATGGACTGTATCCTCTGGTCCAACTGAATCAATCATTGACTGGAAAGGGTTATGTTCAGCTACTTGGAGACCACTTGCAGCCATTCATGAACTTCATGTACCCAAACAACGATAGAATTTTTATGGATGAAAATGTGACATGTCACCGGGCCACAACTGTTCACGATTGGTTTGAAGAACACTCTGGACACTTCCAGCGAATGATCTGGCCACCAAGATTGCCCGACATGAATCCCATCGAACATTTATGAGACATAATCAAGACGTAAGTTTGTGCACGAGCTCCTGCAACTGCAACACTTTCACAATTATGGACGTCTAAAGAGGAGGCATGACTCAATATTTCTGCCGGGGACATCCAACGACTTGTTAAGGCCATGCCACGTCGAATTAATGCACTTCGCCGGGCAAAAGGAAGTCCGACACGATATTAGGAGATATCCCATGACTTTTGTCGCCTCAGTGTATATAGTTNCTAAAGAGGAGGCATGACTCAATATTTCTGCCGGGGACATCCAACGACTTGTTAAGGCCATGCCACGTCGAATTAATGCACTTCGCCGGGCAAAAGGAAGTCCGACACGATATTAGGAGATATCCCATGACTTTTGTCGCCTCAGTGTATATAGTTATCAAAAATATAATATACAATGATAAAAAAAATCACATTTCTTTTGGATAAAGATAATAAACAATATTTTTGAAGAAAGGATGCAGCCAAAATTCTGGAATACAAAGATACTTGTGATGCAGTTCGGAGAAATGTTCCCATGGATGAACAGGTAAAATACAGGCAACTTGTAGAATCTAACAATTGACCATCGTCGAGTTATCGTGGAAATTCGAGAATGACAACATACACCTACAAAGAAAATGTTGATTTGTACATTACCTAGGTGAGAAAAATGAGCCAGTATCTTGTGCATCAATTTGTAATAACAATGACGAATTTGAATGTGTTTTTCCCAACCAAAACAATCATTGATCAGATGTCTTATCGTAGGGCCTACTGTATGCCTTTGGTAGCGGCCGCCTGTAATCCCCACCTGGGTAAAATGATTTACATAGATGGCAAATACATTTGTATTCCACGCTATCCTCGCTTGTTTGGAGGAGTTGGTTGCAACCTGATTGTTGGTTGTAATGGATCGATAATAGACAGAGCAACCAACACGACCTTCACAGATGCAGTACCCAACACATTCAGGATCGAAGATGTAGATGAGCTGTTAGATAATGGTGATTATAGGATCATGTGTACCGAGCAATTAGATACCTTGCAAAATCGATTAATTCCATTAAATAATCGATCACGGTTTGAATAAATGTGCGTCACTGTTATTAAATGCACCCACCACATGTGATGCCCGATTACTCCAACGGGTAGTTGTAAAAGCGGTCAGAAAAACACTAATATATACTTGAATTACGACAACAAACTTCCATGCACGAGTTATATTTCTAAATGGGCTGGAAGCGACGCTACAATACCCGAGGCTAAATACGCATTTAGCATAGCACGTCCATGCATAAACCTAANGCACCCGAGGCTAAATATGCATTTGGCATAGCACATCCATGCATAAACCTAAATACTGATAATTCTCTGTACAATAAAATAAAAATACTTTGTTCTTTCGACATAAGTAATCCCACAAAAAATTCATGCAAATGTGCAATATTGCTTGCAACTAATACATATAGTCTATTGGCATTAGAAAAATGTTGAATTAAATAAAAAACTAAAGAAAAACTTCACAATTAAAAAAATCATATTCAAAATAGCTATATGTGAAGGGCAACGAACCATTGTAATTTTATCAGTAGCTCAGAAGAAACTTGGCATTATGGAGGCCTCTAACAAAACAACTGAACAACAACCACAACAGGATCTACTCAGCGAAACCGCAGCAGATCGCACATCGTGCAAACGAAAAAACAATGAATATTAGAATATTGCAAAGAAGCTCAAGATATTGAATCTTTTATTCAAACACCAATCAACCCTTACCAAAGTGACCCTCCCTCCGACAAAATATCAACAGGTAGAGAACACAACATCTCTACCATGCATAGTCGTAAATAATTCCAAAACGAAGTTTGTATCATTGTTGGGTGAAATAGAAGGCAACTACTTCAAGTTTTATTGCGACGATCAAATAAAGGTGAGTGCGAGTAATTATCGCCATGAAGATGATGAAATCACCAACTTTATCCGATTGTTGGCAAAATACCTTCAATTATTCAACCTACTTGGTTCAAACATTAATCTTACCAATTTAAACGATGTAGGTGAGATCAAGATAAACTCTCAAATTCCATTTGATGAAAACAAACCCTTGAGAAATCATGTTTTTTTTTTTTTTTTTTCAATTGTTGGTAACTAGCTGAAAAAAATTGTTTGTAAAAATCAAAGTGGGGGGAGTTTCAATTCATGGTACTTGTTCACTGACAAAGTAATTAAATACACTCTTACGACNATCAAATTGTTTGAATTGGTATCCCTTTGTCGAGCCCTTTGTTTTTCCTGCTCGACCTTCCAAAATATGTAAAAATTTTCTGATCCAGACAAATCATACCATTCTGTAACATTGGATTTGGCAGGTATGTGTGATGGAAAGACATTAGTTATTGTGCACAGAAATTAAATACAAGGTAGAGATTTTGCAGTCATTTCTTCAAGTTTCTTATACAGTAGAGTCCCGTTAATCCAAATTAATTGGTACTGAGGCCAGTTCGGATTAACCGAAATACATTCTTTAATGTAGTACCAGGCAGTTAATTTAATAATACATATGTATTGAGTACAGACGCACAGGGGCCGGAAGTATTAGTATCGTGGAGTGTGCGAAAGTGGTTCCGTGTTTCGGGTGGGGAGGGTGAGTGGCCTTGAGGCATATGTCACTGCACCTGCGTAATGCACTCCCTGTCTTGCTTTTGTTAGCTGTTTACACACTTTTGATTGGTTCACATTGTGTGTGGTGTTTGGTTCGTGTAAACATCTTTCTTGTTTGTGCCTGGCAGTAAATTGCTTTGTTAAAAATGGCTACTAAAAGAAAGCATACTACGTATATGCTTAAAGATAAATTAGAAGTTTTAAGACGTTTAGGTGAAGGGGAGAGAGCAACAAAATTATCAGTGGAATTTGGTGTAGGGAAAGCCACTATTACAGACTGGAAAAAGAACAGAGCCAAACTTTTAACAGTTTTGTGAGTCGACATCCGAAAAAACCCTTGAATATCGACAAACATCGAAATCGCCACAGTTTGAAAAAGTTGACGTATCACTTTGTCTGTGGTTTACGCAAGAGAGACAAAGGGGCACACCTATAAGCGGACCTCTAATTCAACAGAAGGCTATCCACCTTAATAAATGAATAATTGGCGATAACATTCCATTCACGGTAAGCATTGGTTGGCTTGACAGGTGGAAAAAACGTCACGGAATTCGTGAACTAACAATAATGGGAGAGATTATCAGCTGATTATGCTGCCGCCAAAGAATACATTACTGAGTTTTCCAATTTGATATCGGCAGGTAATTATTCTCCTCAAGAAATTTATAATGCTGACGAAACAGGTCTAAACTTTAAGGCAATTACAAATAAAAGTCTTGCATCAAGAGACCAGTCCTGGGCCCCAGGCTTTAAAATGAGTAAGGAACGTGTCGCATTAATGGTGTGCTGCAATGCAACAGGTAACCACAAGCTGCCATTGATGGTTATAGGGAAGTCAGCAAAACCTCGAGAATTCATAAACATTAATATGAATTCTCTTCCGGTTTACTACAGGAACCAAAAAAGGCTTGGATGAATGGGAGTCTTTTTAAAGAATGGTTTGAAAAACCCTCCCACCCAACGTTACTCCTCTGCTGCAGCCAATGGACCAGGGAGTTTTACAAACAATGAAACTCTGCTACAAGAAGATATTTTTATCCACTTTAATAGAGGATCAGGATGACTCCCTGTCCCTACTACAAAAGATTAAAAAAGTGAACATCAAGGACGTGGTTTACTGGTCCGCCAAGTCCTGGGACAGTAGGGCGTGTCGACTTTTTTGATTTCCTTTTTCAAAAAATGAGGGGTGTCAAAAAGTTGTATTTTGGTTAGCGATTCACAAATATATTTACATGAACTGGCAATTACATTGTTTTGCTTGGTAAATAGTTACTTCAATTTCGTGATATTTTCAAGTTTCATGTAAAATTCGCAGCAAACTCTCTTCTCTCAAGAAGTGCCTTTTTATCATTATTTCTGTTTGTACTTCTGCTCTAAGGTTAAGAATATACTTATATTATACTATGACATCTGAAAAATATTTTATGCCACTCGTAAAAGTGTTTAAACTAGCAATACTCATTTGCAGCGGAGCGTCTTTTTATTAATTTTTATTAATATCATACAAATAGCGACATTTTCTTTTCTTTCTTTTTCCAGGCACGAATAGTTTCTTCCAATTACAAAATCTGAAAATTCGGAACCATGGCTAGTAAAAGGAAGACGAGATTGGCAACTTCCACTCACATGAGAAACTTCATTGGAACTGGTCGAGAAATGCTGCCTTCCGAACTCCCAACTCTGCGTGATCTTCTAAGATATGGGCCTTCTGCTANAGTGTAGAGAATGTCACAAATTACCCAGCAGCCACCCTTGCAAAGGATAATTATCCAAATGTGCTTGAACAGTGGGAGCGAGCAAACAGTTGTTTTGTGGTGCCAATTTTAAATTCAA
>NQII01011187.1:10335-29181 GCA_002778355.1 Clitarchus hookeri
AAATGTTTATTTTTCAATGTGGAGTCAAGAATTCTAGGCAGTAAAAGTCAAATTTTGATTCGAGGGCTTTGTATCGTTGGTCTGCTCGCTCAGGGTGTTCGCCTTCTACGAAACCTGCCATAACAGTATATTTGAAACACATATGGTCGTTTGTGCATTTCAGGTTGATTATGGCCTTCCTGTTTCTTAGCGCTTATGCCAGCTCGATGTAGGACGATACACGAAGTAGGTTGAACTTGTTGACACGCAGCTGCAGGTGGTTGACTGGTTGTAATGTCCACCCAGAGCCCCTCGAAACATACCTTTCCTCCTCCTCTCTTATGTGTTCCAGGCTACTCGCAGGGCCTTCTCGATATCACGAGTCCCAAACACTGTCACGTTTTTGGTTTTGAAGGCTCTCATAACAGTGCCTTCGTCGAACGGCTCTGGTTTCGCATAATCGCATTCTAACTAATTGTTGTATTTCAGGGGCCCGTGCTCCTCGATTTCTTCGGTGAGTTTTCTAACTGAATTTATTCTCAATTTATGTCGAAAAAGTACAAATATCTTTCGCCGGCACACTGTCGTTGTGCGTGATACATGTTTTAAAATTACATTGGAATGCCGTTTCAGCTTCCACGGGCCCATTGGCATTAAACATTCGAGAACCTGCGTCGATGCTTGGTTGCAAAGGTTGGGCAGGGTTCTGAACCTAGGCAACGAGCTGTTGATGAGCTATGCTGAGACATGGGTGTTTGGCAGGAGGTGGAGCTGGGTCACTTCATATCGGCATGTGCACCTTCATAATGCCTTTACTCGTAAAATTCTCGCCACATTTTCTGCAAATTAACGAGCATACATCTGCAAGTAAAATTACAGCTCGCTTCGTGTCTTCGTGCGTGGCATAACTGTGAAAATGTGTCATTACAAAACCTGCAGTAAAGTGTTTCTCCCTGCCTAATATCGCCTTTACAGCTGTGTAGATGTCTGTGGATATTATCCTTCCAGTTGATTGTGAAGCAGTACCGCTCGCAGATCTGAGGTGCATCTCTGTACGGGTTATGAACTCACCTCATTTCACGCCGCAGCTNTGGCCGGTTAGAGTGTGAAACTTGCTTTTATACTAGCAGTGACCTGTGTGCCTTACTGCATGGACTTGTGCAGAAAGTATTAGACTGTTTCCGAGAAAAAACGGGGAATAATCCAGCACTACGCAGCAAGCAGATTAGCCAAATACCACTTTCAGGACCTGCAGGATTTCCATGCAATTTAATGAANACTACGCAGCAAGCAGATTAGCCAAATACCACTTTCAGGACCTGCAGGATTTCCATGCAATTTAATGAACAATCGAAAGGTCGTTCATTTAGACAGTCATTCGTTTTGCATTGCAGCCATTATCTGCCTGTGTTGTTTCAGTATCAGACATTGTCTGTCTCTGGTGTTGCTTTCTGTATGTAATGCCGTTTACAAGCACAGAATGTTTTGATATGCTGATGAAACTAGGATAATGTCGTCGGAACTGCAGAGAGACACCCGTTTGTACGCAGNCTCTCTCTCTCTCTCTCTCTCTCTCTCTCTCTCTCTCTCTCTCTCTCTCTGAAAGGAACACTGTGGCTTCAACCAGATGGCTTTACTCCTCACTTTTCACACAGAGGTCGGCCAGTTCCCGATATGTTATTACCCAAATGACGGATCGGACAAATGGGCATTGTAGCTTGGCCACCACATTCTCCAGACTTGTTCCCAAATGACTTATTTTCGTGGGGGAGAATTAAAGACATCGTCTACAGCGAGCACCTAATAATGAAGGAAGACATGAAAGACAGAATCAGAGCAGCATGTGGATCTCTCAGTTTTGCTGAGGTCCGCCGAAACACCGCCAAAGAAAGGAGACCAAAATCGTGTCTGATACAGGATGGTCGACATTTTGAATAATTATGAAGAGTGTGAAGAGTGATGTGTTTGCGAATGAGTGTACTCAGTTCTCATTTCACAGTAGTTCTCTCACACCATACCGATAGTTACAGTACAACCGACGTACTTTTGATTTTGCATAAACTAGTTATGCATGCCAGAAAAACAACATGTTTAGCTGATTTTCATTTGATTATAGTAAGAATAAAAAAACGTTTTCGTTCAGTTTTATTGCGCGTAAACTATGCACGTCAAAAACCACATGTTTACACGATTTATTTTATTGTGCATAAATTATATATGTCAGAAAACAAGTGTCTTGGTAAATGTTGTTTCTTCTTAGACGATCTATCCAACGATACCATGTACGACCACTGTTCCTATTTGCAATTTCTCAGCTCAGCCCTCTTACCCTTACCACTGGTATGTTCGGGGACTGAATAACTACCAATAGATTATTTGTATAGAGTATAGTTTTCACAATTTTTTCGCGAACCACTGTTGTGTTCTTGACGAGAAAAAGGGGTTATACGGGTGGTGTGAATTATCCTGTATAATAGTGTTCTTGCTCCGCGTAGATGTTAGTGTCTCTGGGATGACGTCGTTCTCCACATAAACGTAAATGAGAAGCTGTATGCTTCGTGCTTCTGATAGGTTTTAGTGTATGCACGACTGGAGTCTACTTCATAGGTTGATATCGGTTTCAGGATTGCTTCAAAATCTGCATAAACAACGATTGGAAATTTGCTAATGTAATGATAGTTCTTAGATAACAAAACGGGCGGTCGTCTGTCTTTACCTGGCTGTGGCATTTCAGCATAAATTGGAGCATTTTCCTTGCAATATTGCTTGTGTTCTTCCAGACACTGCTCTCCTACCAACTCGGATACCCGTGGCCGCTCGTCGAAATAGGTGAAGCAGCGCTTGCATATATGGATCTTGTGGTCGTGGGCCATCAGCTGCGATCTCACCAAATGCTCAAAATGTTTTACACGGCAATAACGGGTGTTCCCATTTTCGGTGAGAAGGCGGAGGAAGGCGATGTGCTGAGCCTTCTTTTCATCGGCAAAACGTACGAAGATCATCTTCTCGTTTTTGTCTACGCCATATATATTGATGGAGGTTATTGTTCTCGCAAATGTTTATTTTTCAATGTGGAGTCAAGAATTCTAGGCAGTAAAAGTCAAATTTTGATTCGAGGGCTTTGTATCGTTGGTCTGCTCGCTCAGGGTGTTCGCCTTCTACAAAACCTGCCATCAAAGTCTATTTGAAACACATATGGTCGTTTGTGCTTTTCAGGTTGATTATGGCCTTCTTGTTTCTTAGCGCTTATGCCAGCTCGATGTAGGACGATACACGAAGTAGGTTGAACTTGTTGACACGCAGCTGCAGGTGGTTGACTGGTTGTAATGTCCACCCAGAGCCCCTCGAAACATACCTTTCCTCCTCTTCTCGTATGTGTTCCAGGCTACTCTCAGGGCCTTCTCGATATCACGAGTCCCAAACACTGTCACGTTTTGAAGGCTCTCATAACAGTGCCTTCGTCGAACGGCTCTGGTTTCGCATAATCGCATTCTAACTAATTGTTGTATTTCAGGGGCCCGTGCTCCTCGATTTCTTCGGTGAGTTTTCTAACTGAATTTATTCTCAATTTATGTCGAAAAAGTACAAATATCTTTCGACGGCACACAGTCGTTGTGCGTGATACATGTTTTAAAATTACATTGGAATGCCGTTTCAGCTTCCACGGGCCCATTGGCATTAAACATTCGAGAACCTGCGTCGATGCTTGGTTGCAAAGGTTGGGCAGGGTTCTGAACCTAGGCAACGAGCTGTTGATGAGCTATGCTGAGACATGGGTGTTTGGCAGGAGGTGGAGCTGGGTCACTTCATATCGGCATGTGCACCTTCATAATGCCTTTACTCGTAAAATTCTCGCCACATTTTCTGCAAATTAACGAGCATACATCTGCAAGTAAAATTACAGCTCGCTTCGTGTCTTCGTGCGTGGCATAACTGTGAAAATGTGTCATTACAAAACCTGCAGTAAAGTGTTTCTCCCTGCCTAATATCGCCTTTACAGCTGTGTAGATGTCTGTGGATATTATCCTTCCAGTTGATGGTGAAGCAGTACCGCTCGCAGATCTGAGGTGCATCTCTGTACGGGTTATGAACTCACCTCATTTCACGCCGCAGCTCATTCTTGCGGACAGCGAATGAGGAGCCGCTGAAATAGCAGACGAGTCCAGAGCCCTGCCGATAGGTGAAGAAGGCACACGATTGCCGGCCATCGCATCGTATCGAGACACCTGCAAGTATGCGGTATGAATTAGAATTTTTTTTTTTTCAGTAATAAAAACTAATGTTCATATTTTATATGGTTACATGAAAACAATTTAACTTAGGCGAATGGCAGGGCATTTCGTACGTGTTTGTGTTAAAGAGATAATTATAACGTTTTCAAATTTATTATAAAATTTTATGAGAGGAGATCGGTGTAACCACAAAATCATATTACACCAGCTTCTTTTGCCCGAGAGACGAGCGTGCTAAGAATGGTGTTCAGCAGGGACGTTAAGGAATGAAACCCCACATGATAGTAGAGCGGGTGTGAAGTTGGGTAGTGGGAGAAGCAAGCTGCCAACACTGCAGTCCGCTGCGGCGCGAGCCAGGCTTGCCAACGTCTACTGCGCTACGTCACCGCAGCTCTCTCTCTCTCTCTCTCTCTCTCTCTCTCTCTATATATATATTTTTTTCATTCTTACGTGACTTTTGGAGGACACGGCTGTCCGTGAACTCAGTACATTTGCCAAAGTTTGCTAAAATTTATTTATTCTGACTGTAAACATAATCGTTCCCAATATGGTAAATGGCAATTTTTTCTGGGGTACGTGAGAACAGAGTTTTCCCAGTTTGTTCCCATTTCTTTTTAAATTTCCCTTTGATATATATTAGAAGAAGGAAGAATTCGCACTGCATTTATAGCATCAAATTCTAGAAAATACTTTCAAGTTAGCACCTCTGCGGAAGTGATGAGAGTAAGCTGGAGAAGTTAACTATAGGGAACGAGCCAGCCGAGGTACTAGTCACGATACAAAGGAAGACTAACACAAGGAATCTCTGCCACCGCCGCTCGCACGCGAGAAAAATATTTTGCAATAAAAACTTAAGGCATGTTTTAAAGAAATTTTCGTATTTCGATAAATTTATATTGAAATTTCAAATAAATTACTCCACTTGTGGTTTTATTAAAAAATGTTTTAGTAGTACAGCATTCTGTATAACTCGCCAAATCAAAGAGATGATAGGAACGGGGTGGAGTGTCTTGTCTGCAATCACAGCGGAACGAGCGAGAGGCCGCTCTATACTGAATGGCCAGGAGAAATCCTACAAACATAACCATATCTAATTATCGACAAACGTTAAAAATATTACAAAATTTACATATGATATTGTGGGCAAGTTCTTGGACCATTTTTTTTTCTTTTCCTGTGAAAAATAAATATTGAGTAACTTCTCGTCTCACCATTATCGATTCGCCGATTACCAACACATTTTTTGTACGCACCGCATAAAAAGAAAATGTAAAATTAATATAATGTCAAAAACACTCGATACTATAATGCAATTTTTTTTACCAACGTGATTGACGTATTACACAAAAGGTGTAGGACGCAATTAGCGAGATATACGCCTGCTGAGCTGGACGCCGGCAGTCTTGGCGCTCGTCCTTGCGATGTGTGGACGACACGTAATCACATACGTCACATACGACAACAGCTGACGGGCCACTCGCTTCTTACTAGCTCAGTCATGGGAATAATACATGGGAAATGCATTTAACAAAATATAAGTTTGGTTTTTTTAAATATAAATTTATCGGATACGCAGGTCAATGGTGGGTTTCCGAAAGAAGTTTGGCAGCCAAAGCGAAATTATTTTTACTTATTATTAGACTGGAGAAGCTAGCTTGGAAGCAAAATGACCGTAGAGCTGAAACGCTCAGAATCTCACGAAGCAAATTCGCAAAACAGAATGTAAGGAAGCGGGTTCGTTTAAAGCTTATATCAGATTTTGGGAAATATTTTCCTTGTATCACTCCGCAGACGGTCTCGGTTCCTTCTCCGTGGTGATACGCCGATTTGAAGGAAAAATTGGAGTATTCGCATAACATTCCAATAAAATAATTTTAACACCGTTATACAAATACGAAATATAATTTATTTTAACAATGTCAATTTCGAATTTTTTGAAAAATTCAAAAAGTGTTACGAAAATACCCTGCAAATTTCTACCTCCCCTCCCATTTAGGCCCCTTCTGTCGTTAGTCTCGACGACAACTGCGAGGGGAACACTGTTTCCATCCACCCTTTTAGCTGAGGTTGATGGTCTGTCAGTTCTCGGTATGTCAGCAACAGATAATGTGTTCTTGAAGTTGTCAGACTAGGAATTAATGCTCTTGACGTCGAGCGGCATCTCTCCATTCGTTGTCGGACAGTTACTCTGCACTGTTATTGGTGACCGGGTATCGTGGTATCAGAGAACACACTGAGCTTTTTCATGATTTTTCAACATGTCCAGTTTCCTGGACACAGCAACTGCCACACTACAACCCTGTTACTGGAACGTGCAACAGAAAACTTGGTTAGTGTCCCAACATTTTGGCACCATTTTCATATCTCAATCTTACAAATAGCGGATATAAATAAAGTTTTTAGTCAGAGAAAGACGTTTCGGAGATCCTGTATGCCTTTTACTTTATTTCGTTTATTGTGTTTATTCATATACGTATGATTGTTTTTATTTGCATTATTTTCTTATTCTTTTTAGATTTTTTTATTAATCCGTTACACTTTCTTTATTTTTTTTTCATTCTATTCAATTCGTTTTTGTCAAAGTTTTTTTAATTTATTTTTTCCTTTTATTTTGTTCCTTTTTTCAGTTTCGTTAGTTTGCCTTTAGTTAGAATGTTTTTCACTCATATTTATATCATATTTACTTAATTTTCTAACATTTTTCTTGTATGCACTGTGTTTTGTTTACTTTCGTCAATTTTAATAATATCAAATATTTTCATTGTTATTCTTTCTATCTTCTCTTTAAATGAAAATTGCAGAGTTCAGCTATTTATCGTTAGTTTTTTTTAAATGTTGTTATTTATTATAACTAATTAGATTTTATTCTTGCATAGCTTGTCAGTATTGCCATAAATCCACAATTTTCAGTATCATTTACTTGCTGGGAAAGTGTTGACATTGTATCGGTTGATAATATCAAGAAATATGACAAAAATATGTATAGCTTATCTTATGAGTATATCTTACATGCATATCTTATACAAAGGCGGACATATATGACAATGTAATAGCACATTTAATGATTTTCTTGGATATTTTCAGCACAACAAGTTTGCACGATATTGGTAAAATATTATACTAAATATATTAAATTAGTTTTTAATATTTATAAAGCCACCGTGTTGAAAATAATTATTTTATCCATTTAAGGCGTATCTGGTTACATCGCCGTCAATAGTACCATAACAACAGCGAAATACAGCGGGAATCCAATGGGTGACTTCTAGCTATATTTTAGAAGTTTTATTTCTTTATGTAGTCATAAATTCCAATCGTGTGTGTCAAAGCAATATAAATTCCTAATTAAGATATTTACACTATTATCTATAAAAAACAAAAAAAAATTCAAGTTCTCTAAATAATAAGGAGATATAAAAAGGCACCCCAAGTATTAAAACGATTGCTATATTTTGAAAATGAGCTCGTAGCTTTGTAGAAAACTGTAAAAATCGGATGTCCTTACTAAGTGCTATACACTGAGTTTAGTTAAATTAGGTTCATATGTTAAATAGTTATTAGGGAGGGGGGGATAGATTGCTAGAGAATAAAAACGGCACACACAGAAGGATGCATCAGATGGTATTGGAACTTTACCGAAGTAGTGACAAGGATGAGGAAAACACATTATAAAAAACAGCAAATCGACAATTACATATGAACCTGTACTACGCCATCTGGTATACTTCAGTAGCAGGTCGCGCCCCTTTGCACTGCGAAACACACTGCAAGACGGTCTGGCAAGACGTTCACCATACGCCGTATGATCTACTGAGGCAGACGAGATCAAATTTGTTGGACAGTGTGTACCAAATCTGCGATAATGTGGCACCTGTACCTGACGCACGATCCGTCAATCCTCTCGACTTCTAGTCGACTTCGTATGTTCTCAGCCAGTCCTCCCTATGTGGGTGCCTTCATGTAACCACTACTGCCAACAGCATCAGATAATGCGACTCCTGTGCCTGACACATGATCCATCGATCCTCTCGACTTCTAGTCGACCTCGGCTGTTCTGAGCCAGTCGTCCCTATGTGGGTGCCTTCTGGTAACCACTACTGTCAACAGCATCAGATAATGTGGCTCCTGTGCCCGACGCATGATCCGTCCATCCTCTCGACTTCTAGTCGACCTCATCTGTTCTGAGCCAGTCGTCCCTATGTGGGTGCCTTCTGGTAACCACTACTGTCAACAGCATCAGATAATATGGCTCCTGTGCTCGACACATGATCGGTCCATCCTCTCGACTTCTAGTCGACCTCGTCTGTTCTGAGCCAGTCCTNTCTGTTCTGAGCCAGTCGTCCCTATGTGGGTGCCTTCTGGTAACCACTACTGTCAACAGCATCAGATAATGTGGCTCCTGTGCCCGACGCATGATCCGTCCATCCTCTCGACTTCTAGTGAACCTCATCTGTTCTGAGCCAGTCGTCCCTATGTGGGTGCCTTCTGGTAACCACTACTGTCAACAGCATCAGATAATATGGCTCCTGTGCTCGACACATGATCGGTCCATCCTCTCGACTTCTAGTCGACCTCGTCTGTTCTGAGCCAGTCCTCCCTATGTGGGTGCCTTCTGGTAACCACTACTGTCAACAGCATCAGACAGCATGGCCTACTTGGTGAGCCACTGGCGATACGACTACCCTACGGTTTTCAACCTGAACATGAATCCTATTTCGAAGTCCCTCATTTGCGTGATAGGTTTTTGGCATCTTCCCAGATTCTTATCAACTCTTTACGCTTGCTTGGTATCGTGTGGTGCTTTCGTGTTAATGCGGCTCTGACTACACGCTAGTGTCTATGGCCACCAGTCAGCGCTTGCAGCACCCCTGTCTGATGTTCAGTCAAATCAAAATGCTCCAAAATGGTCTCCTGTGCATACCAACGCATACTCTTGCTACTTAACCTGTTTTGTGATTGTCGCATAAACCATGGTGGACTGATTTCATTGTCCGGCTGCATAAACCACAGACAGGCATTTGCCTGGTATCAATAGTCTTTATTTGTAAGGAAAGTTGGCTACAAAGCAGTCAGAGTATAATATGTAGCTGAGAAAGAATTATTTTATGAGTATAATGGAAATTCTTTTGCATTACATCCACAGTGCAGTGGTAAATTTTTATAATAATTTATAAAGATTTAAAGTATTAATGTTTTATATTGTTGTAACCACATGAAGACATTGAATTTTTAAAATATTTTTCGGACATTGTTGTGTAATACACACATTGTATTAAAAAGTTTTTAAAACTAATGTATGGATATTTGATGATAAAAATATTTACAATATTGTTATTATCAGAAAGCAGTACTACTGTATAACATAAACAATAAAATGTAATTTTTCTGGCAAAATTCTATTATAAACTGAAAAAAATATGCCGTGTATTATAATTAAATACATATGTACAAATTACTAGTCACGAGAAGTCTCTGAACTTAAATAACACACATTTCATATTTCTGAAAGAAAATTCCTTAAAATAGTATATTATTTAATTAAAATTCGATCTAACACTTTACTTTGTAGTAAGGACTGAACGTACAGCGACGTTATACACAATAATATAATAAATTAAGCCTTAAATTGTTTTCAACAGAAATTCTATTTATGTACAAAATTAAGTGTCCCAACTTGCTCACCCACTCACGCACTCATAAACGCACAGCGCAAACTGCTGGACGCAAAGTCATGACATTTTTGATTGGCTTCTCCTTATGGTGCAGCAATCAAGGAGAAAGGATCTTGGGTAATGCAACCCCTTAGAATATGAAAACGGGTAAAATGTGTTTTCGAGTACTCCTCAATAGCTCATAAATACAATGAGACGTCGTTGTTCCATAACTTTAAAACGTTACCTATACAAACACCCAAAAAACCTTTATCAGGTTTTGTTTGAAATTTAACTCCTAAGTGGGTGAAAAGGCGTAAGATTTTATTTTAAGGACAGGAAATTATTTGAATATAATTCGTAAGCTTTTATAAATGAAATAGTTTTCTGAGCTGGAGACAGGATTTATTACTTTGCATACTATCCTTTGTGTAAGTTACTAAGGGGTCCTCGAAAACTGAAACTACACATTGTAATTTATACATGTAACCTTTCGAAGCAAAAAAGGGTGGCGACATATTTTCGGGTTATGAAACTATCGGGGATTCTTTGAAAACTCTTCTCACCCTCTTTGGGCATGAGTTTGAAGAAGTCATGAAATAAGTTTTTTTTTTTGGTATTTTTATAGCCAACCAGGTATTTTATTTGTTCTATGAGCTCTTGACAAGACTTCGAAAACACATTTCACCAATGCCTTAAAACTGTCAAAATCACACATAATTTTCGCGACGCCGCTTGTTTACATTTTACATTTTATTTTCCAAAAATCGTATGCTCTTGTTAACTACTATAAGGTTTAATATTACTTGAATATATTCCAGGAGTATTACAATTTAAAATGTTCAGCAAGCAAAAATCAATTAAAAAATTTTTATTCTATATTTTTTAAAGAGAAAGGACTAATAGTTAAAAACATTTATGTCATAAATACATTACGAAGATTGAGCATCATTAACAATACATTAAATCATTAGAATATTTGCTTATGTTTTTCGAATGGTAAGAATCGGAGTAAAAATTTGTGGAGAAAGCTGTAAAATATGGTTATAACTTACAGTCCATTATCCTGTGTAGTGCATGAAGAGGTTTAGGCCTACCCTCCTGGCCTATCACCACACAAGCTTCTCCTCATAGTTGGGGCTCGAATAATGTTAGCGTTAAATCACCAAGCTCCAAGACTGTAGATGTAATCGAGGCCAGTATATTTACTGTATGTGCATAGGAAAGAAAAATTTTTCCCAACACGCACACTCCTCATTCCATTTGAGTACCATTTCGAATTCAATAGATTGCAATTCTCTTTCAAGGCCTGTTTTGCTGTCACTATAAATAAGGCCCAGGTAAAATCGCTAGACGTGGCAGGGAGGGATTCGATGGACTACTGTTTTTCACATCGCCAACTCTACATGGCCTACTCCAGAGAAAGCTTGATAGTCATAGCAGCTGAGGATGTAACCACTAATTTGTACGATGGCGACCTTCAGTAAAGTTACTTAGCAGCCGATTCATGTAGTTTACGTGGGCGAAGCCGTGGACTCAAAACTAGTGTCATATAAGCGAATATTTTTCTTAATAAAGTCACTTATGTTTCATAAAAATTGTGAATTTTAGAGTGGCACAAAATTTCCAATCATTTATGAGATCGCAAATAAAAATATCATGCATGTCAGTCTGTGGACTCCACTTCTTCTAATAATAATCTTAATCACAGTGGTATAGTTTTATGCGTAGTGTATGAATGTTAGTCATGTTTATATTATAAATACTACAGTTTTGGAATGGAAATTGTATATAAGAATTAAAGTATTTAATAACATACATCCGAACTTACAAATATGATTAAACCACGCGCATCCTTCAATAAATTAAATGAAAACCGTGCCTGACAAAATAAGTGAAGTACTCATAAGGAATGGCCCTAATTTGGCATATTTGGCATACATGGCATACATGGAATACATGGATACCATCTCTGGGCATCTAAATGAATAGAGCTACGATAATCTGTAATGTCTCGAACGACCACCAAAGCGTTTTGGTGGTTCCACAACAAACACAACCATAGTGTTCAGAGGAGTATGCAAACTTGAAACAATCTGTCATCACAGTGAGGTAAGATCACTCAACACAGAGTACGTTCTTCTCATAGACTAAGTAGATAGCATTAAAATCACTTGAAGGAGTTTAATAGGGACAGAATTTTGAGTCTGAATAAGAGTGTGTAGAGGTATAGCACATTTAACATCCAAAGCCAGAGAATGCTACAATCAGTGTGTATGTTAGCGCACCCACACATATATTGAATGTTCCCGTCAACCAAGACAGACCATGCCAATAAAGAGTTGCTGTAATGTGCATATACTTCCATCCGACCTCTTGAAACCCCGTGCTATCACGCACCGTATCCCATGTGAAGGGTGATGGCCAAACCAGAAAAGACACGGTGGCTTTTGGAGCAGTGCTGTAACCAGAAGGCATAGAGTGATGACGACGGGCATCGCACCAGGTTAAGTGATGATACTCGAGACGGAATTACCATGCGAGTATGACAACACCGAAGGGAGAAGATACATCCTGCCAATTTCGGTAGAGAGACATGCCAGCATCACTCCTGTCATCATAGTGTTGAGAGCCATAGGGAATGACTTATCTCTGGTAGGGATTTTGTGGCAGTAAGGGTGTATAGGTATGCTTATAGCATTCTAAGTTCTCATATTTTAACCCTCATGAGGCAGCACCGTGTCACAGTCTTTCAACAAGTCAATGCTCGTGCACACTAGACGTGCATTTCCACATAATGGCTGGATCAGGTTGATATACTGTCGTGACGAGCAAGATTCACCGAACTGACTCTCATGTCATCAACTGGGACTCGGAATCGATAGCGACCTACAGAATATAAAGACTGAGAAAAATAATTTTTCCAGTATACTAAATATACATTATTTGTTTGCGTGGCGTTTGTTTCAGATAAACGATATTTTGTTGGTGCAAGCAAGTCTCAGTTCCTCCAAATGAATGCAATTTGGAGCTTAGGTTGTTTAATTTTATTCTCTATTAGAACAAAGCTACTTAAATTATTATTTTTATAATATCGTCTATAACAATTGATATGTAAGCACATTGAATACCTCTTTTTTCTTATTACTATATACGCAGTTTAAAATCACTCTGCACTTAATTAATTTTTAAGTTTTTTTAAAATACTCTGTTTAATATATTATTTTATGCCTTTGTGATATTGTAATACATTTCTGAATCTAAAAGTTTTAAGTAGTCGGAATTTTATAAAATATATACCTATCTACTAATATTTACCTAATCAGTCGCAGAGAAAGAAAAATACAAACCATATAAGAATTGTGTGCTTTTTCTTCCTGAATGATGGCTTTGGAACAAATTACATTACTGCGTGTAGTCAAACTAAAAATAATATTTGTTTATAATATTTCCTGAATCAATTATAATTGAATTGATGTTGTTTACATAAATGGCATGTCGTGTGTTGTAAGATGTTTCCCATCAGTGTGATTTGGGTTTTCCTGTTCTTCAAACGTATATTTTAATGTTCTAATTTAATGTGCAAATTTAATTTTATATACTGCGTATATTTTAAAAGACTTGGTAAATTGAATAAAAGTTGTGAGACAACAGAAAAATTAAGTACACTGATCCTTAAACCATAAGTTTCTGTACATTTTAAAGGAAAAATGGAGCTAGTAAATAATCCTGTCCTTCACACCGTCTGCGCGAGGACAGGATTCAAGTTTCTGAATAAATGAGTATAAATAACACATAATTTTAAACATAATGTTACTTATAAACAAAAAATAATACGTGTTTCTGCATATTAAATGTTTATTAAGTGTATGTTTATATATATGCGTTATACATTTGCATATATATATATACATACATACATACACACAGATAGAGACTTGTAAGTGTTGTAAATTCCACAAAAACCGAAAAATAAAAATTTAATTATTTTTCCCTAAAATATATTTAACATAGTTTTTAAAGTTTATCAAACCTGCAATTTTACATAAACGTTTCATCTTAATTAATTATATTAATAAAACAGTTTTTTAACTATGGTTTTTATACAACGAGGGAATATGTATTTGTGAAGGTAATTCTTGTATACTTTTGGTGAAATTGTAAGAAAATGTTATATTATAATATTTGAATGGCATATATGAGAAAGCGATTTTTAAAACTAACAGGTACTCAATTGTGAGATAAAAGTTACGTTCCAAAGGGGGTTTTATGAGCGTTATCTTGCTCACGATACTGTTAAAGAATGCCATTACTTGTTCTCGAGCAGCAGGCCGAAGCTAAGTTAAACTTGGCTGGGTCGTGAGAGGGAGAGTTCTTCGGGGTCCACAAAGCTCGGTATTCGATGGGTAGGGGCCGTATTTCGGCGTTATCAAGTAGCGCCATACTTCGTCCCCTTGTGTGCAGTGCAGAGCCTTATCTATATTGCCCGCAAATATCTCGCCTCTACATTGTTCCACTGAACCTTCCGCGAAGAATGATAGAATACAACGGCCTCGCCCGAAGTCTGCTGCCAGCTCCCTGCTCGTCGCATTTCTCCAGGGAAACTTGTTCGTCCTAATCCATTCTAATAATGGCGTTGCAATACAAAGCCAGTGACGAATAAATATATTTACCTGGACTTTGAGACGTTCGTTTACTACTGTTCAATTTCGTTTTAAAAAATATATAGTAGTATAACGCCTAAAATATACAAACATATCTTTAAGTGATTTATAAATTAATAATAACAAATAAGTGTTGTAAAAATTATAAAATAGGTTGAGGTGAATGTATTTTTATCATTATAATATACCTTATTAACAATCTTTCTACATATTTCTTGGATTAGATAATGTAATTTAAACGAATACCCTTCATATACAGACGTTATCAAGACGGAGTTATTTAATTTGGTTAAGTAATTTAAACTTACACTTATACAGTGGTGGAAATAATTACTACCATACACTTAATAATGTGAATAAATTACCTTCCTTTATAATAATGACAGTCGTTACGCTAAAAAATGGAGAAATGATTATAATAGAGCATTTATAACGGTTGCACTAACACTGTTTAATTAATAGCAATGTGTATTTTTTTTACAGTTTTAAAATATAATATTTCAACATTATATATAAAATAATAAAATATATCCTTTATTACACTATAGCTATTTCGAAGGTCACAAACCGAAGTAAGCGTGTCAACTACAGAGAGAATTAAAGTGTGTGTGTGTACGAGATATACAAAAATATATAAACATTTATAATACTTATAATATCTGGTATAATTTCTGCAATTAATAAATTTAAACCATTTTACACCGAAGTTTCAGTAACTATATTGCCAGAATCTTGTTAAATTCCTTTCCAGTTCAACTATTAAGACTATACTTACTTTAACGCAAAACACAGCATTCGTTATTAAAAGGAATATTAACTAAAAAAAATTTTAATTTATTTTTGCAAGCAGTAGTTGTATTGATCTTTAAAGGTAACTTCACATAGACATTCAGACATTGATATCCAGAACTGCCCACAGGATGGGGTATGTACGGAGATGCACTGGGGCACATTGAATAAAGACCCAAACACAAGACCCGTACCACCCAGGAGCCACAGTGGTGCAGGGATTAGACTACTCACCTCCCACCTGGGCGAAACGTGATCGATTCTCGGTGGAGTCGCTTCCTGATTTTCGTATGGGGGAATCGTGCCGGACGATGCCGCTGGTCGGCAGGTTTACTCGGGGATCTCCCGTTTCCCCCGCTTCTTCATTCTGCCGCTGCTCCATATTTACCCCGTCTCTCCCTCATTGGCTCTCAAGACCCTGATGTTACGAGGCGCCTAAATCTCTCCACTCACACCTGTACCGCCCTCTAGACGTGGAAAGAATTTTTTTGTCGTAAAAATTTACTTTTATTGTCATATAACGATGCAAACGACACTGACAGAAAATAATTTATATAATTAAAAACATTATTATGCAGAGCTATTATGAAGAGCTATTATTCTATTCACGCAACTAGAAAAACATACCGTGGTAGCCACGAAAGGTTTTGCTGGTATTCACGCCACCAAATTATTTTTGCGGTGGACAAAAATTGACCCAGATAGTACGACTTAACATTTGTGGCCAACAAATAACTATTTTGTTGCGAGTACAAAAAACTTGGCAGGGTGACTTCTTTGCAAAATGTTATTTCACCGTGCAGTTAAGTGAGAACTTTAAGAAGCCCTACTTGCATAGTCCATTCACAATTACTTCTAACCTTTCTGAAGCGGTGCTAAAGTTTTACTTCCAGGATATTCCTTCCGCTCGGGATAGTAAGTCTAGAAAATTACACCAAAGGGACAACGCACCGCACACGTGCGTACTCACTTTAATAATAGGATGTACAAGAGTTAGTTCTTACTAGGCATTACCAACGGTGTGAGTACTTTCCCTCTGTTTTTATTCGATATATATATATATATATATGAATTACATATTATAATTTAAAGATATAATATGAGCAAAATTTCAGTTTATACGCCTGTTAACAGACGTATAAAACGCTCGTGATATTTACGATACAACTTAACACTTCATTCATAAAACAATTTTTCAAAGCTTTAATAATAAATAATGTGAAAATACCGCGAATAGCGCACATTGCGTTTTCTTCTGCCAACATGTGATGTTCATATTACTTCGAGTCTGACTACTCTGTTCATGCGTCGGACAAGTGAAAATGTCAAAATATTACAAAAGTGAAATATATTACAAATTTACTAATTGGTACACTTGCAATCATTAAATTAACAGAAAGCAAAAGGAAACATTCCACTATTCACATATGTTTACTACACACTTTTAATTAAATGTTAAAGCACTTTTCCTGCCTCTTTATCAATTTCACTGGACACACGATAGTAGAGTGCCTGTTAATATACAGGTACAGCAATATTATTAAAAAAGGTTGTCTTTAAGAAAAGCTCAGTGAATTGTGAAGAGCCTGTGGAGATTGTAAATATAGTGTTGGAACTTTGTACGAAACAAGAAACTCGCTGTATCGGCTGGTTCATGCCCAGCGACGTATTGCACGACCCACCCTCTTGAACTACACTGGTAAGCAAGTTGACACCGGTCCAACGGCATTAGTAAACTGCGAGTATAATATGCGAGTGCCAGAACAATGCTACGAACGACACTGGACGAGGGGCGATCTGTCTCATGGGATGTTCACGTTAAACTGAGTACTTTGTGAGCCCTGCTTACGGTGTACTTGTAGGCTTGTTGGGTATTCTTCCGCTTTATGTAAATGTAGCGCGGCCATGGGCCTCATTACTATATTCATGCGTCTGTCGAGTCAAATTATGAAATAATAAGAAAATGAAATACTTTTTAAATTTGATTATTTTTCATTTTTAAGCTTTAAAAAACAGGGAACGAAATAAATCATTTCAGTATTCACCAATGTTTACCTCACACCTTATTTCAACGTTAAGACAAGGAACTACTTTCTCTCCGTTCTAACCAATCCCAATGGCCGCATCTCACTCAGTGTAANTATTTCAACGTTAAGACAAGGAACTACTTTCTCTCCGTTCTAACCAATCCCAATGGCCGCATCTCACTCAGTGTAACCGTTAATATATATGCAGGTATATTCAACGACCTTTTCAAGATGTTAATTTCTAAAGTGCACACTAAATCGTGACTAGCTAATAGTAGTATGCACTATTGGAAAAGTAGGTATATTCAAGCTTACCATGTGTGTTCTTCTATCGTTATCTTTGATCAACGGCACTACAACAATAACCAAGTATTTAATCATCGTGCCAGATATATTTTATATAAATATACAAATTTATTCTCTATAGAGCATTATCATTTACGACGGCCGTCAGGAAATTTGTAAATAAATTAAGTTTTCCCTAACAATTTATTTGTATTAAAAAAAATTTGTTATTTGCCATAGTTTAATGTAAACTGGATACTTTGTTTTCTTATAAAACGTAAAGATTTATTATTTTGACAGCAAACGGTAAAAATGTTTCCAAGCAACATGTTGTCTACTGATATATCGGAACAAACAACCCAAATAATGTTTGCAGTACTGTATGTTTTACTACGCCAAATAAGCCCCTCCCCCCCTAAAAAAAAACTCCCCAGTTCCCTCATAATCGCCGGGTGGCCCTGTTGATAACCATTAACTCTCTTTATATTTTTTTGTTAGAAAACTACTTTCGTATGAATTTTCACAAAATATAATGATGGCCAAATATTTTAATGAGCGTGTGTTATAGCCGTAAAAAACGAGCGCGGTAATTCATTATACGAAATTATGTGGTCCGAAATAGCCTACGATTCGAGTAATCATAAAGATAAGTTAATTTGTTATGAACTGGGTTAATATTCTGTGTAATAAAAAGTTGGTATGGAACTTTCAATGCCTTTCAGTTACAATTACAAAAAATGAAACTGCCTTTGTATTATAAAGTTCAGATTATTCATGAAAGCAGTGAATTAAAAAGAAACCATATTCCGAGTTAAGTATACAGAANTTGTATTATAAAGTTCAGATTATTCATGAAAGCAGTGAATTAAAAAGAAACCATATTCCGAGTTAAGTATACAGACATTAACTCATAACCTTGGTCATAGGTTATAACTGGCCAGTTTTGCCGACACGGAATATGGATTTTCAATTGAATATATATGTAGTCAAGAGAAATCAATCTTTAAGCCCNGGCCAGTTTTGCCGACACGGAATATGGATTTTCAATTGAATATATATGTAGTCAAGAGAAATCAATCTTTAAGCCCACAGTATTGTCTGCCTAAAATGCTACTTTATCACTCAATATTGAATTTAAAATTGCAAATTTTAATTACCAATCATTGTCTTCACTTTTAATGGCAGCATACCGAAGTTTTTATATATATATATATATATA
>NQII01011188.1:0-13364 GCA_002778355.1 Clitarchus hookeri
AGAAGAACCAACAGAACTCCTGGCAGAATGCACGCAGTGTCTGGAGGGCAGGGACATGAAAGTTTTGTCGGGAAGGAAGCGAGACAGATCTTTCTGCGTTCAAAGGCTGCGTTTTTGCAAACAGCAGCCACGGACGAAAGGACAGAAGAACAGGAGAAGTCCAGAGGATAAAAGATGGCGCATGTACACGGCGACATAGAAGAACGCCACCATACTGCTAGAGGTGGTAGAGGGTGTAAAGTTAAGTTGCATGCAATTACCAACTTTTGGTCGAAAACACTGGTTGGGCCAATAAAAAAGCTGAAAACATTNAATAAAAAAGCTGAAAACATTATTGCCCGTTGGAAAAGAGGTGAGGAAACTTAAAAAAAAAAGAGTAATAATTGGCGAAACGGTGTGTGTCAGATGCTTGCGCTAGAACAAGGGAAAAATAATAATTCAAATAAATGTGTCCGTAAAGACTTGTTTGACCACTAGACACGCCAGGATTTTCCTCGGTAGCTTTCAATACGTGCGGAAGATGAAGGAAGAATTTCTTTTTACATACTTGGAATGTGATTTATTTAATTTAAGACGTAAAAATTTTGACCAAATTTTTTGTTACTTTTTTTGCATATTTATATATTTCTTATTTAATTTTTTTGCTTTGCTACCTACTAAACCAAATGTTACCGACCATGCATTTATTAATGAAAGTAGTTAAGTCCAAGGTCAAATACGACATTTTTAACCTTGACCTCTACGCTGGTATTTAAACAAAAAATGGAGGAAATCGCAAAATATCACAAAGTTTGTTTAACATTATTTACAAAATAATATTTTTGTTTCTAAATTAATAATAATTTTTCTCTCCTGAAAATAAAAATATTTAAAAATAGTTTGAAAGGTTTTACACTATTCATAAAATGTACTTCCAAATAAATTTTATTATTTGATAAAGTACCTACATTCAGTTTGATTTCCGCATTTGAGCTTCAAAGGAAGTACACACTGCACCTTACCCAATGGCTGGTATTCAACTGCTAGATGAATACGAACTCATTCCCACTATTATTGGCAAAGGCAATACCATTTTTTATTTTAGTAACTTCTCTCGTTTCCTTACTAATCTTATTTTTCTGCAAAACTGCCTTCCTCGCATTTTAGTGGTTTTATATTCACATGGCGTATAGAATAAAATATTTGTATTTTCATCTGGTTTCAAAAACAATTATTTTTGTTTTGAAGGACTGAATACTAACGTAAAGAATGATAAAATTATACCTCTTTAGAAAAACTTTTAAAAAAATTCTAAAATAACTATTTTTAATGGATTTTAAATTTTTTATGTTATATTTTATGTTGTTTACTTTTTCATTATAATCCTTTGCACTTCTCATATCTCAAAAATATTATTTTCACGTTATACTCTAATAGTCTATGTCTATCTTCGTAATGGGTTAAAATTCAAATCAAATTTTTTTTAACATTTCAAACTTACAATATATTCAGAATGTTATATTTCTTCAAAAAACAAATATGCAAATCAAAAGACCCATTTAAAACAGGAAACCCAGACAGCAATGATATCGATTTACTGACTTACCTATGCAGTAGTAGAATTATCTGCATTCTGGCATAACGGATATCGGAGTAGGAGCCAGGTGCCGGCCGCCCGCCATGTTGTGTCACCCAACCACGATGTTGGATCCAGGTGACCTTTGACCTTGATCCATGACCTATATACTGTATCCATGACTTTGGATGACCTTGAACCCAAAAATCCAAAAAATTGTAGGCAAATTATAAAATCCCCCCAAAAAAAAGTATAAAAAATTAAAAATATTCTTAAAAGATTACAAAACTATTTAAAAATAGATTTACAGATGTACATGTAGGAGGTCTGGGGTTCAATGACAGTTGGATCGACTAAGCTCCCGACATGATCGGCCCTCGCCAGGTAAGGAACGAAGATAGCTAAAAGACTGTCACCTGGTGACACGGGCATCAATGCACTGGATGAGGCATGCAAGCAGCACAACATAGCTTATTCCCTAAACAAGGATCTGTAAACCCGACACTAGGCAGACAATATACTTGCACAGAAGACCAACGAGATAAGAAAATCATCAGACATTGGACTCTGAGAAAAATATAGCAGTATGAGGCGTATCTAATGTGATGAAGGCCAATGTAAAGTAGGGAATGGGTGATAAGAGCAAGAAAAAGGCACTGGTTAAAATGGGAACAGGTACAGAGAGCAAAATAAAGCCACAAGTGAAACGAAAAATGGTGACAGAGGGAAGAAAAGCATGAAAGACCAAGAAAACTTATATTGGCAGATTTTTTCCATTGCTTTGGTTGCGCTTGGTGCACCTGGAGGCCTAATTGGCAGCACGAGTTGTATTGTCCGAGCCATCAACACAGTATCTAAAGAACGGAAGCAGTTGACCCGGGCCCAAAGACATAATGCAAATATGGAAGCTATCGGAATGGGTAAAAAAAATGCATCTATCTAAGGCCTTACCCAGTAGAAGGAGGAAGTGTGCAAAAGCGATGGAGCAGGAAGAGGCATTAATGAAATCTCTACCTAAACGACTGCTCACTGATATGGATTTGGAACTGTAAGCATACAAATTGAAAAAAAAAAAAAAACCTAATTTTAAATTATAATTTGAAGTCTGTCTTTNAATGAGTGCACCATAATAAATCTGGACATGACAGCCAGGGCCGGTATGCACTGGGTGGCTTACATAAAACAAGGCAAACATACTGGGTATTATGACAATTTTGGGAATTTGCATCTTCCACCAGAACTGCGATGGTACCTAAAAGGAATGAAGCTGACTTACAACTACGAAATGAAACAGATTCCTAACATGTGTGACTGTGGACATTTGTGTCTTCATTTCCTTGTATGTTTAAACAATTAATTGTATAAAATCGCTGTACATAGAAGGGAAATCATCAGTCATGTCGATAATGCTTACTTTCATGGGGCGTGACTCCTCTGAGATGTGTGCTGTACTCTTTCTGCCACTCGAAATGTAGGGGGAATGGTGCATAGGCCTTGTCGATTTTCAAACCTACAATGTAATACCGAACATAGATGAAAAAACTGTGAGATGTACCTCGTAAAAAGTGGCAATGTGTCCAATGAAGTTAAATTGCCTGTGGGCTCCTATGAAATATGCAACATTTCAAGATACATTGAAAATTCACCATCCCCCGACATGAAATCCAAACCACATGGAAATATCGATACTCTGAAGAGTGTCATCATATGCAGCGAAGATATCGACTTTACGAAACCGGATTTTATGGGACCAATGTTGGCGTTCGAGCCACACATCTACAAAGTTGGAAAATCACATTTTGCCAGTCAATGTGATATCAACAAACTGCATTTTAGCGAGTGGCACATACCTCAATGGTGGGCTGAGCAATATGCTGCATAAGTTTATGCCGATGATCCTTCCACATTTAAAACTTGTTGTAGCACCACAAAGCATCATTTACATTCTGGTCGTCGTGAAGAGAGCACACAAGGTGGCCGTGACAGTCGTCCACCATCTTAGAGAGTTGGTAAACTTTTGAAACGAAGAAATTATCCTATCCCTGTAATTGAGAAGATAGGAATTAGATTTACAGCAACTAGAACTAATAAAACAAAGTGCCGTTCAATACCTGCAATCAGTATGTCACAGGTCTCCAAGGAGTTAACACATGCTAGCGAGATTTCCCTCTGCAGTCTCGGCTTCAAACTCAATTGCCATGGAAGATTACCTAAACATCGAAGAGCCGGCCATTTTCTAAGACAGTGTAACGAAGATGGAACTTCATATATATGATCATTTCCTGATGGGACCATACACACTACCATTGGATGTTCGGATTGCTGTCCAACACACAGATATCTGCTCTCTTCCTTGCCAGTCTTTCTTGCGAATTAGGAGTACTCTAACGAAAGAAAACGGGTCCAACCTGGCATCGATGAAAATAACGAGCAATAAAATTCTTCACTTGATCGATCGCTTCACATATTTTGTCAACAGTTATGAAGTGGACCAGTCGCGAGATGTGGGTATAACCACAACGATCAAAAATTACCTTTTACTCCTGCCGAATGAGCTGTCTGCTATCAAGATGGCAGGCTGGAGAATTGAAGATAACTACAGCATTCCTATATACTCCGGAGGCAAGTTCTAAGTGTGCATCCTGCTCTCCATGATATTGGGGTTTGCCGAAGGCTACAAATGTATTATCTTCAATTCGAAGCAGGAACTGGTGCTGCCTCTAGCTAACACTCAAGCAGACAAAATCATGGGCATGGATAAAATCTGGATACAGTGGAACTGATAGTACAGTCTAACGAATGGATGCTGCCTCATGTCCACTTGAGCACTGCAGGATGCATACAAATGTTGAAGAATGTGGAAGAAGGCAAAAACATCGATGTGGCTTTCAGGTTGTAGAGTCTTGAAACTTACCCTGGATTGCCAGCAAGCAAGCACATCAACTGGATGGTGAATGCCAATTTTACTTCTGAGAAATCGAGGTACATCATCATTGGGCTACAGACCGAAAGACAGCACAATGTAAGAGTGAGTCGTTCGCAATTCGACACATGTCAAATAGAAAATATGAAAATATTTTTTAACAGCGAAAGCTATACCTACATTGAAATGTATATGAACTTTGAAAATGGGCAGTACCTGCTGGCATATCAGATGTACACTCAAATACAAAATGCATGTTATAGATGCCTCCAATACGCGATACTGAGCCCTAATATTTTCAAGAGTTTGGCTACACTCATGTTATTTAATGTGAGTAAATAAACAGGACGAGCATATTACCTCCAATGTGATCGACTGCAGGATCGAATTCACTACACATGGAAATATTCCTGCCAGTATGTACATATTCTGCCTGATACTTAACGACTGGCTTGTATCATACAATTGCCAAGACAAGACCAGCAAAGTACTGTCATGACCACAGCCGAGAATTTATAAATATAACTGTTCACACACTTGAACTCTATATTCGTCTTCGAGCATCTTCAGCTTCAAGATGTACTCTAATATGCAGGGTTTCTAACATCAAATGGCTTCGTGCTCAAAGATATTGCAGTGTCCTATGACGACGATGGCACAACACAGACTCCTTCCACCCCCTTATTTGTGGAAACTGTTGGACGAGAAGAGCAAGAAAACAAACGACTGCCTAACCAAGTACTACCATGGACTGGAGTGGGACGAAGACAATATTCCACACTATAAGGGGGGAAACGTGCTGAGACACTTGCTGATGCAGTATCCGAAGGCCCCGATTTACGTAGCCGGACTTAAGCAGAAAAAATGTTTAGCGACTTGTGTAAATTTGAAGTGGAAATTATCGATGTGGATGCAGAGTATGGATGTCCTTCGCTCCACTAGCTGACGAAACTTTGCAGCGATTCACATCGTCACGTCTGCGACAGGTCAGAACCTGACTGAGACTGCACACTGAAGAATGAGCAGCTGCTGCACAAATTGTGTGCCTCGTACTTCGGCCAGGAATTGACTGCATACAACTTGACATGAAGTCACTCGATCTTTTCGAAATGTGAGAGAATTTCGTTTTCGTATGGTGGCACACCTGATTGACATCCTTATTATATATAAGTGGGAAAAATCAATGTATTAATTTAGTCGATGGCTAGAGGTCTGATCGTCACCATGACTCCATTCTGTCGTTCGAAAATTTATGCAAGCACCAAGCCAGACTATGGTAGCGTGGAGTATAGTTTCATCGCAGAAGATGGATATATGCACACCTACACCGAGACCTGCAATGGTAGTGGCATGCAGCACTGTCGATTCACACATTTTCCAATCGTCTATGAACCAATAGAGTTTAAATTGGACTGTACGGGATCATCGACCTGCGTTGTGTTTCACATTATGCTACAGATGCAGCTTCCCTGCATCTTGGACCAACTCATCGCCTCGGCACAGACTCATGCTACCATCCCCGTGCCAGACTGTGCTGAGATTCGCTCCAGGTGGGGCACGAACCATCGGTACACTCCCAGCAACCTGGGTCCAAGAAGAATGCTACAAGTGAGACGAACAGATGCCACCGAGTGCATCGCCGATGCCAGGCACTCGTGTCAGTACGCACATGGATGATTCTACCCCCGGTTCCAGAGATGAACCTGCTCCCACTCGTCAACATCCAGAAATGTGTACTCCCAAAGCGGCTGATGCCGTTTCTGCTACTAGCAGACCTGGTGTCGATTAACCGGATGTTGGTACTACCATCATAGAGTCATCGATCAAAGAGGAGTCAAGTCTACACGGCAATGATAACGTGATGGTTGGTGAATCGGAGACAAGTACGGCTGTTTGTGTCGAAGCTCTATGATGCGACCCTGTGATTTGTGTAGCCCTTCATAAAGCACTGCTGCTTACCACCATACATGAATTGCTAAGCCTTCTACAAGATACCCAAAAATCATAACTGAAGATCTGCAGATTAAAATAACATGTAATTTCAACTCTGTTCAAAGAATAATAATAAAAATTCTTGAATTCTAGTTGATTATGTATATTTTACTATTTGTACAATAAATTTTGTGTAAAAAATATGTCGTATTTTATTTATTTAATAAAAAAAACACTTTATATAAAAATATTTTTAGTAAAAACATGCATTCAAGAATAAATAAAAAAATAAATATGACGATTTACACGACCTCGACACCATTCGGTACAAGTCGTTAGCACTCTTGTCGATAGTAATATATCTCTGGTGGTTGAAACATGTTACCAGTGCGCTCTAGTGGCTGATACTAAAAAATTAATGGACAGTTGATATGGTATGGCAAGGAAGGGATCGAGCAGATGCCAGTAATTGGCTGATTAAATAACCAATAAAAAATTGAAGAGGGTTAGTCGTAGTGCGACCTCTGGAAATGTATGTTTCTTTAATATTAATTTTTAATAATTTCTCATAAATTTTTAAGAAATTTTATAACTTTTTTAAATTTTCTATTAATTTTTTTGGATTTTTAGAATTTTTTGGCTTTAGGATTATTGGAGTCAAGGTCAAAGGTCTTCACTGACATCTAACATGGCTGACGAGATGGACACTGGTCGAGCTGGCGAGGGCCGATCAAGTCGGAGCTTAGTCAATCCACATGTCATCGATTTTTAAAATATATCTGCAATTATTTTGATTTTTTGGTTTCGAGGGTATTCAAGGACACGCGTACAGGGTCAATGTCAAGGTCGTGGGTCAAGGTTAAATGTCATCTGGATCCAATATGATGGTTGGGTGGCGTCACAACATGGCGGCCTGCACCTGGCTCCTACTCTGGAATCCGTTATGCCAGAATGCAGATAATCCTACTACCGCCTTATGCATTCCTACATGGCAATTGCAAATAACATTCATAGCTGCGAACCTCATGTGAGTCTGAATACTTGCGACCACATGCACACATGTGAGCACAAATAGCAATTAAATCATCAGTAGAGTAGGTTAACATACCAATTTGTGAGTTATGAAACACTCTATTAATATAAATAAGAAGTTCGCCACGTAAACTCCTAAACAATTAATCTCAAAATATAAAAAACCATATTTCCGCAAAGAAAGTGCATTATCCTCCTAGAACATCGAGTATTAATTTTTTCATCAAAATGGCTTATGAATTTCCTACTGAAGTTAGTGAAAACCACGCCATACCAACCTGAGTGGTAGGTTGGGAAGGTGGCAGCGGTGCAATGCCAACATTTGCAGAGCCAACAGTCATTACATGTAACGACCAGAGAAATGAAGGAGACGGCAAATGATTTGAGACGAGCTAACGAGTGAAATAAACACGGAATGCTTTGGGCGAATTGAGAAGACCCACAAAGTTACAGTAGTCAGGCTGGCACCTTTACCGAGAAAATTTGCTCCAACCACAAAGTCAAAGAGATGAAGTTGCCACTAACAGTCGCTGCAACTCTGCCACGGAAACTATGAATAATATGAACTAGCAAGAGAAGGGAGATCACGGACAGTCGTTAAAAAAAATTGGGGGACCTCTTTTTTTTATAAAGCTTTTAAAGTAGCTATATGTCAGGTAGACGCAGTTCACATAACATCTAGCACTTTTGGATGCCCTGCCTAGTAACAACTAACTCTCTTCTTGTTTCGCATCCTTCCGCCTTATGCAAAATTAGCCTTTCCGTGGTCCCTTTTCACTTTATTCATGCGCCAACCGAGTGTAAATATGAAATTATTATGAAGTACGCATGTTCCTAATATCAAATTTATGCTCTAGTGCATTTAATAGAAAGGAAATAAACTGCATAAATTCATCATTCATAAATTTAAATATTATACTTTCTTATTTCAAGTAAATAAATGAAACTACTTTGACTGAGTCGCTGCTAAATTCACCATTATTATCTCAGTCAATACTTTCTTTAAAATAGCGCAGTTACCGACAGTATATTTTTTCAAAGTTTGATTTCAAAAGTTGTTAATTGAACGCTGAATGCTTATATCTGAAAATTACTTGGTTGGCGTTTAACTTAATATATTTAAATCAATACCTACTCGGCGACGAATGTTTTTTTAATTATTCACTCTGTCATATCAGCAGAAAGTAAGTATGTTTAGTCTTAACCTCTTATTAAGGTGTAATATTCGATTTGGTGTCCAATGAAATTCATTTATTTCTCTTTTATGTAATTTACATTAAAACTGGCGTATCAGGGACTTCAATTACGCCGTTGCTTAACGCTTTCAGACCCACTTTAATTTAAGATTTTAGATGTTGCAAACAAAAAAGATTTATGATGCGTGATGTATTTAAGTCACACAGCACTTGGTTCGTTGTCACAGCTATAGGCTATATACTCGGCTAGAGTAATATGAACCAATTATTACCCACTGGTTAGATCATTACTCATAGTTAGGGCCAGTGACTTTTCGCGTAAAAATCGGAGCACACGGCAGACTAAAATACTATATACACACCTCAGCTGTTGTTATACCTCCATTGGCTGCTGGTACCGTGTCCGTCTTTGACCAAGCCACTCGGGACTAAGTAACTCCGACACTTAACCTTCGTGATTCGTGCGCAAACGGTTAACACGGGCCAGAACATTTTTTAGCCAATCAAAGAAGCTGGACGACCCTACAGTGCTGTGGACTGTATCTTGTCTCGAAATATTTTCGCGAAATATCACTGCCCCTACTCATTGTGCTTCGCAAAGTGTAGTACTGATCAAAAATTACCTGCACGTGCGTAATTTACACAATTGTGCACACTGGGCCTGAATGGGTTAAGTTATTTGTTGAGTGGCTTACAATAGAGCACTAAACTCGTCTGTGAAAGATGCAGAACTCATTAAAATATAATACACACACTACCAAAATTGTTATAAAAGTAAGATTTATGTTGTATGCGTATATAGAGAAAGCGTATATTTTTTAAACCAAAAAATATTTTCTTAGAATTCACTTATTTAAATATTTTTTAAAAATTATAAGATTTTTTAATTAAAATTTAAGCTTATGTCCATTCTGAATGCTTCAGAAAGTACATGCTGCATTAAAAAACCCTTCACCAGAGAAATATTATCATAACGATTACACTGATTGTAAGTAATAAAATATTAGTAATAATATCTTCAAATTTATTTAAATTTTTTATACACACATATTTGAGTCACGAAATATATAGTTTTTATCTTTGAGATGGTTGTGCATAAAATCAATTACTAAAAACATTTGTATATATTATAACTAAGTTGATATTACTATCATGATAATTATTCAGGCTCTATGTATGAAACATACAACCTGAATAATTGTAATAAATTTGCTTTATGAAAACTTTTTTTTATTTTTTTTATAGCAAAATGTGCTTTTTGAAGCATGCAAAATGTAGATACGCATAAATTTTAATTAAAAATATACTTTCATTATTGAATATTTAAAAACTTAGTAAGTCAATTATAGAAAAATATTTCATCATGTTACAAAATACATGCATTTTTCGGTCATATGCGACATAAATCGTATTTTTCTGATAATTGTTGGTGGTTTGCACAAAGGTTGTTCACAATAAAGTGAGCACTTTTGAAATCAACCTCATAAAGATGTCACTGCTCCTATCTGCATGCAATGTAACGGGCGCACTGAGTGACGTGCGCCCAGTAGAGTTGGTAACGATGGAGGGAGAGTAGTTACATGTCGTAACGAGGAATTAAAAATTGTTAGGCGAACATTTGCGAAAACTTAAATGACTTTTTTTGCTTTCTATTTTATAAAACATCTATGTGTAAGAATTAGCAGACTTGTAAAACATTTACTTTCCTAATAATATCACAGTTTCACTTGACCGACGAACTAATAAAGTGATGAGTCCAGGCGGTGTTAATTTTGCATATTTCGGAAGAATAATACACAACATGCATGCAAATAGATCTCAAGCAGGGCTTACAGCATGCTCAGTTTACCGTGCATAGCCTGTACTAATTATTATTGAGTTCTGCATGTTGTACAGCCAGAGCCGGGTTCAGTGTTCCGTTGGAAGACACGCTACTTGTAAGCTAACCAGTGAGTGGTAATATTAGATTTTGCGTATCATTGAAAGATATATATTGACCAAGAATAGCTGTATTCTAATGTGTTTATTTATCCGTCAGTCAACTCTACATAAGCCTGGACCTACGCCCATCCGTCGCCCGTCCGTCAGCCAATCACCCGTCCGAGTTTTCATCCGTCTTTTGAAAGCGTTTCACAATAATCCGCCGTCCGTCATTCCTCCCGTGCGGCAAAATTTCAGTGTGACAACTTAACATCGTGATCTCTCTGTACTTGGAGGTATAGTTTGGTTGGAAATACATTTTCAAACGATAAAAATTGGGGGGAAATATTTTTTTACGTGGTTATAATTTATAATGAATTATTGTTTACATTTTAAATTCCTGAATTTACCACCAAAGATAAATAAACACATATCCACCACCTTGCATTTGATTTCAAAGTGCGTATTTGCGTCCAGGGAATGTCGTCAGAAGGTGGTGGTCTATCCGACAGTCCGTCGAAAGTTAAAGTTTAAGATTTATTTGGCGGATGGACGGATAGAAAAAAAAAGTTGTCCTGTGATAAGTGGAAGATCACGTGACCGCCGTACGGGGAGGGGAGGGGGGACTGACGTATGCAACGGATGGTTGCGAGTCTACCTTAACTTGTGCCATGAAATCAAGCAGAAAAACAACACAACGGATACCAGGGTCTGCTTGAAAGAAGGAATAGCGCTGAAAAAGTGAAATAAAAACATAATAAAATACAATTAATAAGTCTAAAATATCAGGAAGTTATTATTTCGGACGATTACTGGAAAAATGTAAAATAAGAATACTAAGTTATGAAAGATTTGAAAGGAATTTGAGTGAAAGAGCTGCTTTTGCGCGTGGTAAATAGCTGAGCGAAGGAAATGGGAATGAAACTCCCGAGCAGTAATATTCTCCGGAAAGAAATGGTAAAAGAAAAGTGAATTTAACAATGCTTCAATAATCCACCCGGACTTTGTGGCTCTGGAAAAGTCATTAAAAAGTCTTGCCACTAACAGAGCAACAACCTCCTTCCCAAATAGCTGTTTTGACATGACACGAAGTCTTTGACANTAAAGACTTTGACAAGTGATCTGGCTGTCAGGCCAGAATATTTAATTTGATAGAGATTATTTTTAACGCTTTAAGGGCACCAAGGAAAAATTTGTTATTTCATATTTGCACCACATAATGTTCAATTTGTAGACATTATCTGTGACAATTATTTCCATATGCAAAAGTTTTTAGATTACATGGTTTTTGCAAAGTGACTTGTCGAAGCCAAAATTTCGATGTTTTTGTAATGCACAAATAAAGTAACTCAAGATATTTGCAAAGACAACTGAAAAGTCATGCAGTAATTCATTAAAAGACATGCTAAGCAAATGATATGTTCCAAAATTCAGGGCAGCCACAAATCAAAAATGCACCAGAAATGCCTTATTTTCACCAATATTTTGAAATTCCAAAAACATTTCCTTTACAGTTCTGTAGACGTCTTGAAGTAGCTCTTGTCATCTTCTTTCAGTGTGAGTTATCTTATTTATGTGCGTAAGATAGTTTTTATTATTTGTAAACTTCTATAACAGTAAACATTGTAATTTTAACATGTATTTTCCGAAAATGATTTTTTTTGCAAGTGATAAGTAGTAATCAACAATGTCTAAAAGTTGAACAATGTGTGATACAAATGTAAAATGACACATTTTTTTCACGACCAACTCCCAAAGCAGATCCGAAGACTATCCGAAGGCTGTTAATAGAGGGGGCAATTTGACGTCTGTATATATTTACAGATATTCAAGAAAAGTTAGAAGTGAATATACTGTATTCACTATTACAAGAAGACCAATTACACTTGACTATCTATTCCCACTTACCATTGTCCTATTGGTCCTCACGAATCATTATACGTCTACTGTATATAAAGCGTTTGTTATTGGCTGGGTGTCAACTAGTGCAGTGGTGAGTTGAAACTGTCTCAATTAAATACCTACAACAGTCTTTCATGTGTAACGAGATATATAGAATTCAGGGATTATATAAATAATTCATAGGGTAATAAAACGTTGAATTTTCAAGATTATTACACTGACAATTAAGATTGATGCGCAAAAAGAAGCGGAAACTCAGCAAGTTTATTTCGCACCCTACAAATGTTCTACGTGTTTCCCCCTTGGTCACACGACACGTGTCCAAGCGATGGTCAAGTTATTCCCACACCTTCTGTAGCATTTCGCCGTCAAAGTATACCACAGCAACACTGAGGCGTTCCCTTGGCTCTGCTAGTGTTGTAGACTATGGTGGGATGTAAACACGTTCCTTAACCCACTCCCGAAGAAGAAGTCACATGGCGTCAGAGCAGGATATCTGGGAGGCCTTGCGGACGGAGCAAAGTCATCCTGAACAACACGCTCACTCCAACAATGCGGAGTTCATCATTTAGGTAGTGACGGCCCATAAAGCTCAGTCTGTGACATCACACAGAAAACATACACTTTCGGTGAATCTCGTTCAAGTTGCAGAATTCAATGAGGCTTTTCACTGCCCCCAAGTCCTCACGTCGTCGTGACGATTAACCTTTCCAGATACATGAAACGTTGTTTCATCACTGGATATCAAATTTGTGGCAAAACCACCATCCCTCCAATCATTCCTGCATTCTGATGCAAAATTCCAAACGCTGTCCACGATCTTCTGGATATGTTGCAGTTGTGGTTGTTTCCACAGCTAAATTCTGACTCCATGAATTTCGTATTCCACAACCAAGAACCTCCC
>NQII01011188.1:13376-25906 GCA_002778355.1 Clitarchus hookeri
AATGGAACACCAATGTTTTCCGCTGTCTAGGTAATGAACCTCCTCATTTTTGGAGTGGACGTGTTGTTCAGGATGACTTTGCTCCGTCCGCAAGGCCTCCCAGATATCCTGCTCTGACGCCATGTGACTTATTCTTCGGGAGTGGGTTAAGGAACGTGTTTACATCCCACCAGAGTCTACAACACTACCAGAGCCAAGGGAACGCCTCAGTGTTTCTGTGATATACATTGATGGATACGGCATCTCAAAAAAAGACTGCAAAAAATTTGAAAAGAAATAAAAGTTAGCAAATAACATTTACAGCGAAGGTATTCTAATCTGGTGATATTTGATACCTGTCTCATAATATACGTGTTTCAATAAAGTAAGTAAAAAATGAAGCAATGCAAACAAACTTTAAAAATGCTTGGTTAGGGAACACATTTTAGCAAAGAAAAATATTTATTTACTAATTAGAAAAATATTAATCTCTTGATTTCAAAAAAAAAAAAAAAAAAATTGGGAATAAATGCACTCTCCGTGTGCAGACATTACATTTAAAGTTCCGAAAGAGTATTTAAAGATGGGCCAACTTCTTAATCAATTACTCAAATGACATGTCGTGAGCTTTGCTTGGATCATTCGACCGGAGTAGTGCAATAATAAGGCCAATATAGCGCTTGTATGTATGTAGACAGACAAAAATTTTTATCCTAAAAATTTACGGAAAACAGTCAAAAATCTAAATTTCATCTGGAAGTAGTTAGATTATAAGGAAAATGTGACACCAAAAGATAACACCAAATAGCAAACGCAAAACATTCCAGGTGACGGAATTAAAATATTTTTATAATACAACTTATTATTTATTCAGGTGTATAAGTTAATTTACCCCTACGGCAGTGTGCCCTATTTAACTAGCAAAATTTTATAATTTAATGAGAATACAAAATTTACAAATTATATACATGTTACTGTATTACAAAACTGCACTAACTTATATTTTTTAATAAATGAGCCGATGGCGATTATAGAAATGAAAATTATTTAGCTAGCGTTTAAAACAATGCTAATACAAAATGTAAAACTGTTGAAGCCTTATCAGTCAATTTATTAAACCAAAACATAACTACCTAAATGGGGCAATATTTGTTAAATCTGTATTTAAAGTGAATATAAGTTTCTAGTCGTAAGCTGAGTGAGCTGTGTTGATGTTTTCTTACTTCTTTGAATACCTCGCACGTGATGATCATGAACTCAGGACTAAGAACATCTGCGTTTGGGGTCTTTATCAGTGAAAGGCTATCAAAACCATTAGCGGTCTTTGCTCGTAAGCCATGCCCGAATCTGAAGAGTCGGACGTCCTTCTAGCTATGACGTCCGCAGATTATCACCGACTACTTCCTGTTCGGTTTGTTCTAGAATACCGTGGAATTGTAACTACCGCAATTACGGCAGGGTTTGTTCCCTTTTTATAAGCAGAGTTCGTACCCTTGACTTGCACTCGTCGAACTCGTGCAGCAACGTTTCGCTGGCCATTTTTGCAAGCGCAAAGCGAAGCTGGCTGCCAGTTTTTTTTAACGCGTTCGCAAGTGATGAAGATTTTGTATTGCAGTTGCGGCCAGCAGATGAATATTTTGTACTTCGTCACCAAGGTTTTTTCCGCACGCACGTAAATTTTTAGTGGCATGTAAGTTCGAGATTTTAGTGCAGCAAAAGAGGACCAACTGTTTTAAGTGTGAGTGAAATACTTTATTCGGGATTCAGCACCTAAATGGTGGAATTGTCTGTGCCAGTTAATTCTCCTTTACCAGTAATCCTGAGCAGAGAAGTCTTTTACTTCTACTGAGCCAGAACCGCGGCAACCGAAGCTGACGCACGTGGCTCTTTAGATTTTATTATTTCTTTAAATGAATTCATTTCAATAGCAGTCGGCAATTTCATAATTTATTGGTAACTTTGAATTTGACAAAGTAAGCAGTTAAAAATCAAAAATATCTCTTATGATATAAGTATGAGAAAACTTTGAACTACTGAAAAACTCTAGGAGTGCTAATGCTATGTAAAAAATACTCTCAGGAATTAGGAAAATACGGGCAAATCAATAAATAAGTTACATTTCCACTATATGGCCATGTATTAAACCACCAATACATAGGCAACATTGCTATGACAACATACAATGTAAGTTCACTTTTCCGCATAGTCCCCAAGAGACTGTAAACATTTCTCGGAACGGTCAAAGAACTTTTAGATTCCGGATGCGTAGACATCTCCTCCAGCGCTATGTAACCATCCGGAGACAGCTGCTTTCACCTCCTCATCGTTTCGGAATCGTCGTCCACCGAGATCCTTTTTCAGCTAACCGAAAACATGAAAATCGCATGGCGCTAAGTCTGGACTGTATGGAGGATGTTGCCATACCTCCCACTTGAATCGCTGCAGCAGTTCGGACGTTTGGCGGGCCGTGTGAGGTGTTGCGTTATCGTGCAACAAAATCACACCGGCGCTCAATTTTCCCCGGCGCTTCTCTTTAATTGCTTTACGCAACCGGTTCAACGTTTGACAATACGAAGCCGAGTTGATTGTCATGCCTTTCTGCATAAATTCCACGTGCACCACACCCTCCATGTCAAAGAACACTGTCGCCATAACCTTTCCTACTGAAGGTTGGACCTTGGCCTTCTTTCGTTGTGGTGATGAGGTGTGCACACATTCCATCGATGTTCTCTTTGTTTCGGGGGTGAAGTGGTGGACCCACCTTTCATCCCCTGTGATGATTCACCGCAAAAACTCGTTACCCTCCGCAGAATACCGTTGCAAAAATGCCAGTGACGATTGGAAACGTTGTCCCTTGTGAACATCGGTGAGAAGACGTGGGACCCATCTTTGACACAGTTTACGAAATCCAAGGTGCTCGTGAACAATGGAGAACAAACTGCCATACGAAACGTTCAGCATGCTGGCAATTTCCTGCAGTTTTATGCGCCGATTCTCTCTAATGATCGCATCCACACGGTCAACATTTGCAACGGTACTGGACGTTGCGGACCTGCCTTCGCGATATTCATCAGTGATATCCGTGCGTCCGGCATCAAATTGCTGACACCTCTTTACAATACCTGGCCGAGAAATTGCACGCTCACCATATACAGCAGTGATTTGACGATGAATGTCCGTGCAATTAAACCGTTTAGCCCATAGAAATCTGATTGTTGCACGCACCTCCAATTTGGAGGGAACATCCAGTTGACGCGCCATTGTCCCTAGCCCGCTCTGCACACACAACACGACGGGCAACCACACCAACCTTCCTATCGGACGTCTCAGCAATTACTGTCCCTTTCTCCGCATTGCCCAAGGTCACGACACACAGCGTTCTCTCGCGGCGAGTTAGTGTAAGTTATTTTTGGATTTGCTCTCTGTGAAAGCCTAAATACATACAGACCTGCCCTAAAAACAAACAATAAATATTAAATATGAAACTACATAATTACAAATATATTAACGATATTAAATTTAAAGTCTTATTAAATTCACCCCAGTAAAAACAATGGCATAATTGAGAGAACTGTTGTAGTACACATTTTCACAAACAATTGTATGAATAATTTTAGTGATCGCGCTAACAAAATCACATGTCGATCTATTATTAATTTAAGTAGTACGTAATTTAAACAAAACTGATAATATATTAAAATTTATAATATTTACATATTAAAAAGGAAACAGCTAATGGTCCCTTTAAACACAGTACACTAAAAAATGACGCTCTAAAATAAAAACATTTACTTATGTCCCATCTCAATCGTAAAAAAACCCCGCAATGCAATATAAAATACTTGAGTAAAGAGCGTGTGTGTAAAGAGAAAAGTGTGAACGATAAACGAAGATACAAGTTAATAAACCAACAAAACGGGAAATCCAAATGGAGGATAACAACTGTATAGAATGTTCACGGTTTCTTCCAACTTTTCTGAAGCCCTACTAAAGTTTTTCTTCCAAAATATTCCTCCTCATGCAAACAAAGCTTAACTGAGTCTAAACAACTACAACAAAGGGACAGCGCATCGGATTCGTACACAGTCATTGTAATATTATCTTGCATGTGAACTATTTGTTACCAGGGATTGCCAACACACCTATCTTCTATCTGTTTTATTCATATTAAGTATAAAATAAGTGTTATAACTGATGGATGTTAAATAAGTAAAAGTTCAATTTTAACTTAAAAAATTGGTACTTCTGTGTTAAGAAAAGTATAAAACGCTTCTGATACATTACGCATTTCAGAAACAACCAGCCACGTATCACATAGGGTGATTTTTCAAAGGTTTGATTCAAAAAGCGTGAAGAAACTCCGTACAGACTATAATCTCTACTATAATTCGCATCTCTGCACACATCCGCGCGATGGCAGACTGTGGTCGATCCTACGACGAGACGGGTCGTGGACAAAGTTCCGGCACAGGCAGACCCCACAATGCCGGCCGCAAGGGACAGGCATGTAAATTGCACGCGAAACGATAAACCAAGCTGCGGCGATAATAAAAAACACCAACAGATGCGGGAGAAATTGAGCTTGGGGAATTGGTGCACTGCGTGCCTTTCCATTTTGTCCATCAGCACCGAACTTGTTTTTGTATGAGGTGGTATGTGTGTACGTGAGTTGCTTTCGCGAGGTTGCAAGTTTGGTTCTAAGAGGTAGAACTTATTGAACGTTTCTAAACTCTCTGCTCAAATCGAAATTACAGTATTAGATCCTTTTGTTTTTGTAACTTGTTTGTTTAAAAAAAAATATTAAAATGCCACTTTACGCAGCAGTGCAGACATTTACTGAACTGCGAACTCGTTTTTACAACAAAATACTGATTTTGCCCATTTTTGGCAAAGTTATTATTGCGACGTGATTATGAGTTCGTATTTGAGTCATGCTTGCACTACTGTGCAAGATCAATATCTAGCTGAGTATAGGCGTACTTCCGGAATTTTAGTTTTAAAAACATAAGCTAGAAACACAAATAATCCAGTATGAGAGAGGAAAGCTCCCCTTGAGTCCCTGTACACTTATATTCGTAAAAGACACCTGGGAAGTATGAGACAGCAATAGGGAGAGGCAGGTTGGTACGCTTGTATTCCTGTGGCTGCGTGCTCGTCTCGGGCTCTGCAATGATACACTCCGGGCTTAGTGCAGTTCAAACTGACTTAGTGTCGCGCAACTTGTGCGCATGCGTATTGATAACTGTGTTCGCCGGGCATCGCTCGGGCCAGTTTACAAGCTGCGTTTACGGAAATACTTTAACTGTGACTTTATGCTTATTTATGCCTACGTGTGCTGTGATTTAGTATGGGCAGTGTTTGGAAACATTTTGTTCACACCGAGAGAAAGGTTTGTTTCGGCCAACAAAATATTTGTTTGTATAGGGGCAATGAATTTTTTTTTGTTTGAAACCAAATTATTTTGTAGTTCTTATTTGGCTAATCGAAACAAAGGTTTGGTTTGTGCAACTAAAGATTTGTTTGACTATGCATGCATTAAACCGTTTCTGTTATTATAAGAAAAAAAAATTGGAAGCCTGACTGAGATTGGAACCTTGATAACTTGCGTCCGAGCTCTACGCTCTAGCAACGTCAGCCAACTGCCAAAGTCAGAACGTTTTAAAATATTTACATTAAAAATAATGGACAGCGTGCGCAAATAAATATTCGAAGTTGTAGAGCTTTACTTTTTAGTTTCATGTTTAACTTGTTTTATCAGGATTGTTATATTATTATTATCCTCTGATAAATTGACTAACGAACACTGTTGCCATCCTAATTGTCACAAAATATATTTTTCAACGAAGGANTTTGTTCACACCGAGAGAAAGGTTTGTTTCGGCCAACAAAATATTTGTTTGTATAGGGGCAATGAATTTTTTTTTGTTGAAACCAAATTATTTTGTAGTTCTTATTTGGCAAATCGAAACAAAGGTTTGGTTTGTGCAACTAAAGATTTGTTTGACTATGCGTGCATTAAACCGTTTCTGTTATTATAATAAAATAAAATTGGAAGCCTGACTGAGATTGGAACCTTGATAACTTGCGTCCGAGCTCTACGCTCTAGCAACGTCAGCCAACTGCCAAAGTCAGAACGTTTTTAAATATTTACATTAAAAATAATGGAGAGCGTGCACAAATAAATATTCCAAGTTGCAGAGCTTTACTTTTTAGTTTCATGTTTAACTTGTTTTATCAGGATTGTTATATTACTATTATCCTCTGATAAATTGACTAACGAACACTGTTGCCATCCTAATTGTCACAAAATATATTTTTCAACGAAGGANTATAGTTGATCCAACTAAATGTTTTGTTGAAAGTGTAATTTTATTTCGCACAACACCGGGGTTTTGTTTATTTAAGCGTGTATTTTTTTAGACGAAGGAAATTAGTTGTGTTGCTTTTTAAGTTTTGTTTACTCATCCAAATATTTTGTTGGAGCAACAGAATATGTTTTTGGCCCTATACAAACATGTATTTTGTTGGCTGAAACAAACCTTTCTCTCGGTGCAGTAATCAATCATTCTTATCTCATATTTCCCAACCAGCTACACTGGGAGAAGGTAATCCGAGGTGGTTTCGCATCCCCACCCAGGGNCATTCTTATCTCATATTTCCCAACCAGCTACACTGGGAGAAGGTAATCCGAGGTGGTTTCGCATCCCCACCCAGGGAAATTTTAATTTGACTCGACCTTTTCCTCGCAGATAGCCTTGACACACAAAATTAAATTACATTTTAAGTCTATTCTGTCCCTATACGTGTGCAAATATTTCAGATTGCGAAAACTAGAATTTGGGAAGGCAGGTTAAGTTCTGGGTGAAAGAATTTGCATTGCGACTATCTGAGTGTCAGTAGGTGAATGATAAGACGGTGAAAATAATTTGCCGGGGTTTATAAGTGTATTTTAAGGGATTTGAGTATCTGAGGGTTTGATGTGGTTCAAGAAGCATCTGTGTATATCAAATAGTTAATAAATTGCAGGTGAATTCGACAATATGTTATACGTACGGCAATAAGTCACTTTAAGTGGCTTGTATATTGCAATCGTACGTACTTTTGTATATAAGGAATAAGCAAGTGGAAAGCAGATAACACTTGGTATATGAGGGAATATAATCAGTGTATAGATAATTTATCAACTTTGCCCCCACAAATGAATAGAATTAGCAATAAATTTTTTTCAAGCAAAGTGATAATCTAACTATAATATGTGTGGCGTGTGTATGTGTTTGACGTGGTTCCTCCGTATGGGACCCGCTAACTGTGGTACCTTAAGTAATATGGCATAATAAGTAAAATCTTTCCACATCAAAAATGTTGTAAACAGCACACAGAAAATCTTTAAACAGGGATGTTTCCTTCTTCTTACACTTTACATTTTGCATGAACAGTATGGATTAAGTGAACTGTGAAGAATGAACAGTTAATTTAATTTGTTTGTAAATGGAATATGAGTGTGTCAATGTAATAGTTTAAGTTTTATTCCTCCATAAAAATTATTACCTTAACACGGACTTGTGTTAACGCTTTAAATACTTAGCCAGAATGCCACTCGAGATTAAAAAGTTTTCGTTTCTGAAAGTTTTACGCTAGGTTGCAGTTTCAGTATTTCTGTAATGCTTATCAGTATTCTGCAACAGCAGCGCAGCGCATAAACCAACAAATTTCTTAATATAAAAAGGACTATTTAAAATTTTATCAAATTGACAGGGACGCATTTAGCTTGTCATGAAAGGTAGTAAATATGTGCTCTAATAACAGTATAAAAACAAGGACAACCGACGCACACGATATGGTTAGCAAATCCTACTAATATTATAAATGCGAAAGTCTGTGTGTGTGTGTGTGAGAGAGAGAGAGAGTGTGTGTATATGTTTGTTACCACTGAGCTCCATAATGGCTGAACGGATTTTGATGACATTTGGTATGTAGGTACTTTAGGTCCTGGAATAGGACATAGGATACTTTTTATCTCAGTTAATTGTACGGATCCTGTGGAATAACAACTAAACGTTATTTTGCAGCGGCTGGGAACGTGACCGAAATATTTTTTTCCTTTGTTGTCAGAGTTTATCAGGCCGCCCAAGGACCTCTAATATGGCTTAACGACTGCTATCAATCGATAACAACTGGGATTGCATATTTAACGTGCTCTCCGAAGCCCGGAAGCGCTCAGATGTTAGGCCACTAAACGGTCACCCATCCAAATGTGTGCCGCTGGGAACGTTGCCTAACTCTAGTGTAAGATTAAGATCCCTTAGCGAAGCGAAAAAAGTAGTACCTAGGTACACTTATTTCTAAAGCTACAACTTGATGAAACTCACGTTTTGATTTTCATACATCGACGCTGTAAAGCAGAAATGTGGTAACTACGCGATAGTTGCACAGGTACACTCCAAAAACAATACCATACTTCTTGGCTATCGGGTAGAAATTATTTCCTTCCTTTTAGGTTGCCGTAATCAGTTAAAAATCTAGGCCAACATAGTATAATTTTGTAATTCTATTTTCACATAAATGAATTGTCTTTTCCCAATTTATCTATTAGTGTATCACTGTAAAACTCAATTGTAACCGGGTGAAGCCGGGTTGGTTCGCTAGTAGCATATATGTGAAGGGAAAAAATGTTACTCATCAACATGTGAAACACAAACTGAAAACAGATTGCATTTCAACGAATACAGCTTGCGTGCCTTTAAATGTAACTTCACTACAACTACACAAAATGTAATTTTATGCTCTTGATACGGCCTAGTAGGATCTGTTTAGCTATAAGCGTCATATCCGTTTCTCAAATAGCAAGCAAATGAAACGCATGTTTATACTTATAACATCTCATTTGCGCCTTTACTGGTCAGAAGATTTGAAATCTCATTCCCCAATAAAATACTGCCGTTATTGGCATATTCTACATCTCAAAAAAATGCATGGAAGGTGTATTATTAGGTAAATAAATAAACGTATGTAATTAAATTGAAATAAGTACTATTTTACACTCTATATGTTCTATAAAAAGCTGTGATATAATTTTTTTTTTAAATAAGTCTGAAAATTTATATTTTTATACGTTACGATACTATTTTACCGGAGATGTGAAATGCAGAATGCGACCCAGAGATAGTAAGTATGTTGCAAGTTTAACCATTATACACCAAACACACATTAAACACTTCGTACAAAGCAAGCAGGTTTGCTTACATTATAAAACATGTATTATCTCTCTGTTATCGTCCTTATAGATCGAAATTTGTTAGCAAAAGTTTTGTGTCTGAAAATAATAGTTTTGCTATTCTAAAAATGACTCATATATCTTCGGCGATTCCTAAACGGCAGGAGTGATTGGTTATAAGGTGTGAATAAATTGCGTCCTTCTTGCACAAAATTGGGAAATAAATAAAGGAGCAGAAGCACAATGGGTAAACACCTGCTTCTCTATAACATTGCTGATCCCTCCGCGTGAAGGGTTGGTCTTGTGTGTATTAAATGTGTGCCAAGAATCACACAAGTGGACGCTAAATTTTATAAATGGCAACGAGGTAAGGTGAGACGGCTGTAAGAGCGTTTTTTTGCACAGATTGTAAAATAAAGGATGAACACATGATTACTAGGCGCGTGCCAGGGAACACCAAAATATCTCATACTGTTTCGCGAATGGCAAAACATATGTACGCGTGTGGCTTGCATGTACGATTTATTTACACAAAACTTGAGCGGCAGTAGCAGATATACGCCAGGCGTGAGCATTACCCTTATTTTACGAATGGCAGTTAGGCAAGATTACATGCACATGCTTGTAAACTTGACAGTTATGCACTTATTGAAACAAAGTTAGAAAATTCGGAACGAGTCGTAAAGTAACATACGCCAAATAGGCCTATGCCCGTGACGCGAACAGTGCGAGAATGACGGAGGCAAGTTTATATTTGGGCTTTGTAGTAAAAAATTTTGGATTTTGCTCCCAAAGTATTTACATTTAGGTTGCAAAATTTTGTAATAAAAGTGCAGCAGACAGTATTTTTTATACATGTATATAGTAAAAAAACGATTAAATTGGCTAATTAAATATCACTTATTTGAATGTAGTAAACAAACGCTGTTTATAAATTTAATTATCTTGGCATCATATGTAAAGAGCGGCATGAAATTCGAAGAAAATAAACGCTTCAATTTAGATGGTTCGTAACGTGCTAATAAAATATAATTTGACTGCTCTTGCCTTCTTGAAAGTGAGAAATTGGTGTCAAGGTTTATTTAATCGAATTGAACAACCGCTGTTTCCAAAGGGACATCCCATTTTCTCTAAATAAAGAAAAGTATACCTTGTTTTACATTTCAGGGATAATACAGTGACAAAAATTAATTACAGGATTAATGTTCTAAACTCAAGGTAAACACGCTGAGTAGATTCCTTATAATTAATGAGAAGTAAAATATAATACCACTTAAAAACAAACACTGATAAAATGAGGCAAACGTATCTGAAAATCAAAGGTTGACATGGTTTTGATTCGAAACATAAGAAAATATTTGATATCGTTGTAATTCCAGTTATTAAAGTGACACATTAAAATTATTTAGGGGATGTGTACTCAGAGATAGAATTAATTAGGTAGGTTTTACTATCGTTGTATTAACTAAATTACAGTTAGAACTCGTTACAATAAATATTAGTTAAATTGGAGAGCTTGGAGATATAATAAAACGTTAAAATGTTATTGTAATTATTACTCTGATACATTAATAAGCCACGGTACGTGATTAAATACCGAAGCTATTTAAACGGATCGTCTTCACCTTAATCGTGGTTCCAAAGGCAGATGTCTGTAGACATACTACGGCGGTCGGCCAACCTCATTTCCTGACATCTTCACGGTACAGTGTCTCGGCGACAAGTACCTCGTCCGCCGCGTTTCGTGCCTTAATATCGGGCGCACGTTGACTTACAAATGGCCATGCCTTCCAAGCCGTTGGAGGGGATTCCTTGTGCTGTAGTTTAGGCGCTCATGGATCTTGTCGTAATTACCGGTGGTATGTTTGAGAATGCGATCAGGCTGCCAAGGTATGATTGCAAGAACATAACAATATGAAATTATACATTTCTGAGTACATGTCGTTGAAATGAGACGTGTAATCTACGAAATTTTAATGGGTCATGTTAGTTATTACATTAATAAAATTGGAGATTCCTTGTTATTATCACACTGAACTTTAAAACGCTGTGAAGGGATCAAAGTTTTTTTTATAAGAGACGTGAATTATAACATTTAAATTAACAAAAAAAAGGGGGGGGGGAGCTTTGTGTAACACAGAGCCGAACAGTTCATGAGAAAAGGAGATTCAAATTTTAATATGGAGCGTTTGTTTGCCTTTCAGTAATGCAAATTTTATAGTTTTTAATAAATACAAGTGAGAAAAATTTTCATATTTGCATTTAAGAAATTACTTTTATATAAGGGAACGTGTTATTATATTGCGAATAGTTCAAGATAACGTAGCTCTCTTAAAAATCGCTGTAGGTTGTAGGTAATATTACGTTTTCTTTCTCGTTTTGCATAATAAAACATCTTACAGTATTTTCAACTGGAGGTAAGAATATTTCTGTGCAATAAGGAAAGGGATTCAAAGGTATTAATTCTGTGCCATATCCTATTCATGTAAAACTAAAGAGCTCAGAACTGGTGGAACGAAAATTTAAAAGTCTCTAAAAGCATACAACCCCCGAGAGTCTATCTTCCCGCAGGGATTTCAAGAAGCAGAATGGTGTCGGAAATATGAGGGGAAAAAGATTAAGGGTGGAAATGAGTATTGAGGAAAACCCAGCTTTCTGCCTTCCTCCCTCCCCATCTTTCAGAGCAATTTTTTTATGCTTGTCAAATATGATCTTCCACGGAGAAAATCTTTCGTTTCCTTAATGAATATTTACTGAAGAAAAATGGGAAGGGGTACTTAAAACAGAACTGCAGCAAAGAAACACACGATAATACGGTCACGAATCGTGAATACTACATGGGAAATATGAAAATAGTTGTTCAAGAATTTGGGGACGGGTAAAATTGAGAAAGCTAAATATGAAATAAACTATAAATTGAACTTTCAGATATGATTATTGGATGGAATTTACCGCAAAATTAACAACTTGTAAAGTAAAATATGCACTGAACTTGGTTATCAATTTTTTTATACATAGCACACAGATTTTTAACAGGCTTCATATTACTTATTTATAACTTGAATGAAACTTTGCTCATAAGTTATGGGAATGGGTTTGATATTCTCTTTCATGCATTGTTTTTAAATAGCAATGAATTTCATTAAGTGCAAGATATTTGCAAAAAAAAAAACATATTAACTTTGTAAATTATTTGCAGAAAAGTATTAAAATTGGAAACTCCGCACTATAATTCGTAACAAATTCCATGAACTAATTTCAACAAGGACTATAGAACGATTTGGCAGCAAGAATTCCCAATACATAAAATCAAGAATACATATTAAACAGTTTTAAC
>NQII01011189.1:0-36662 GCA_002778355.1 Clitarchus hookeri
GTGCAACGAGTGCGAGAAACAATTACACCTACACTGCTTTCCAATATATCATTTCAAAGTTGTCAAATAATAGAAGTACGCCCCTTTTCATAGTTTATAGACTACACTTCATTTTCCATGTTTTTTTTTTTTTTTAATTTTCCATTGTTCAATGCCAACATAAATTATATTACTTAAACTGTGAAAGTATATGACTAAATTTGTGCCAATGTATTGTCCGTTTTCTAATCAATACACAGGTGCCTGCTAAGTTTATATTGCTTAATCCGTTGAGGCCAATGTTCCCATTTAGGAACATAACAAAAAGCATCATTAAGATTTTTTTTCAGTATGTTTGTGACTTATGTCTCTAAACTGGAAAATAAGAAGGCAAATTATTCGGAAAATTTGAACAAAATAAGTTGGTAAACTAATTCTGGCAATAAAAAGTTTTATATAAATGTTTTATGAGTTTTGTATAGTTTGAGGTAGCTAAAATATGATTTGTATGTCGTGTTGGAATAAAAATTGCCATATGTTAATACTCATCAGTTTATTTTTTATTTTTTCACAGATATGAATAGAAAAATTATCCTACGATATTGCTCGTAATTCTATAGAGCAAGAGCTTTGAATCAAAAAGGAACCTGAAAATATATCAATTTGCGTCATACTGGGGAGCGTGTAAGGCATGACTAACTACGTCAGTTATTTAGGATGTGGTAATTATTAAATGCAGTTAAAAAAAAAAATTTTCAATTTATACTTTAAAGAATAAAACTCGATTTAAAGAACTCAAATGGCAGATTATATTTCGTTTTACTTCACTCCTTTTGCAGAGTTAAAGTGATGTGATATATATATCACACTAGACTGGCACCTCTAAGAACGTGGGTTTGGGTTCACCTCACGCCAAGTAGGTTTTCAGAAAATATATTCTAATAGTAAGGCAAGGAGAAAAGGCTTGATAAGCATAACGCCCTTTAAATATTAAAATATACGTTCAAATTTTACTACATCACAGTTAACTATGTTTGACAAAAATAAGTTTAATAGTTTGCATTGCGTAGCGATATAGTGGCACATCTTGCCAAAATACAACCAATATTGTAAAATATCGGTAAGCCCTTGGTTGTCAAATAGCTGGACACTGGTTGGTGTCCAACAAATAAAATTTTCTTATGCTAAAGTAGGTCTGGGTGCCATTTTTTGTTTAGCTAACATTATTATTCCTATGTTGGCCGAACCCTGGAGAAAAGGTTGAGCAAGCATTGGCCTACGAGAATTTTTATAAATTGTAAAACGTTATTTAGCACTGCCCGATATAATTTATCTGATTTCTTATGTCCTGTTGAATACTGCGTTACTCGGCATTTCGAAAATAAATTAGTCATCATCCCTTTGAACCGCGGTTTGATGAAACATGCTTGAGCAACCTGTGTTTAATGTATCATATTTGCCACATGTCTGTGGTGATCCTTTACACAATATGGCTGTTTCAACCTCGTCCAAATATGATTTAATGTTATTGGGATCTGCGCAGCTTGTTTGTGGCTTTTCCAGATAGATATGTGTATACATACCCTGGAGTGCCAGAAAAATGGTATAATCGTGTGTATGCAAATAACAAAGGTATGGAACCAATCAGAGTAACGCCATGCGGTCGGCAGCGCCTATATAAGACACCAATCGTCTGGCAAAGTTGCTAGATCGGTTACTGCTGCTACAAAAGCAGGTTATCAAGAATTAAGAGAGTTTAGACGTGGTGTTATAGTCGGCACACAAGAGATGGGACATAGCATATCCGAGGTAGCGATAGCCTTCGGATTTTCGCGTACGACAATTTCACGAGTGTACCGTGAATATCGGGAATCCGGTAAAACATCAAATCTTCGACATCGCTGCGGCCGGAAAAAGATCGTAGACGAACGGGAAAAACAACGACTGATGTGAATCATTAAACGTGACAGACGTGCAACCTTTTCTCAAATTGGCGCAGATTTCAATGCTGGGGCATCAACAAGTGACAGTGTGCGAACTATTCAACGGAACATCATTGATATGGGCTTTCCGAGTCGAAGACCCACTCGCATACCCTTGTTGACTGCACGACACAAAGCTATACGCCTCGCCTAGGCCCGCCAACACCGCCATTGCACTGTATATGACTGGAAACACGTTGCCTGGTCTGACGAGTCTCGTTTACAATTGTATCGGGTGGATGGACGTGTACAAGTATGGCAACATCCTATGAATCCATGAACCTTACATGTCAACAGGGAACTGTTCAAGCTGGTGGAGGCTCTGTCATGGTATGGGGAGTGTGCAATTGGCGTGAAATGGGACCCCTGATACTTCTTGATACGACTCTGACAGGTGACAGATACGTAAGAATCCTGTCCAATCACCTGCACCCATTCATGTCCATTGTGCATTCTGACTAACGTGGACAATTCCAGCAGGACAATGCAACGACACCCCACACGTCGAAAGTTGCTACCGAGTGGCTCCAGGAACACTCTTCTGATTTTGTACACTTCCATTAGCCGCCGAAATCACCAGACATGAACATTATTGAGCATATCTGGGATGCCTTGCAACGTGCTGTTCAGAATAGATCTCCACCGTCTCGCACTCCTATGTATTTGTGGACTGCCCTGCAGGATTCATGGTGTGATATGCCTCCTGCATACCTTCAGACATTAGTCGAGTCCCTGCCATGTCGTCTTGCTTCACTTCTGCGTGCTCGTGGGGACCCTACACGATATTAGGAAGGTGTACCAGTTTTTTTGGCTCTTGAGTGTATAACGAAGGTGCATCATTGATGATGGAACACACAGCACAGGGTGACAGAATATGCCAATATGCATAAACAAAATCTCTATATGTGTAATTAAAAAAAGGATAATTGGAAATACATGTAATTTAAGTGATGTTGGCGTATGTTATTTTCTATTTTATGGAGAAAATGACGACCAATTGGAGTACATTACGCCCAATCAGAGTAACATATGCCCAACTAACATAAAGTGGAATAAATTACACCCTACTAGAGTTAATTACTCCCAAAAAGCATCAATTGGTTAAACTAAACCCTAAAAGAGTAAATTACTCACAAACTGGAATGCAATATGCCCAATTAGTGTAAACTGGTGGGTTTGTTGTATTTTCCACCGATTGGTTGTAATTTATGTCAGTTTTTCTTCATTTAATTGCTTGACTACAATTGGGTGTAATTAATCCCCATTTTCGCTATTTGGGCCCATTATAATCCGATGAGGCATACGTTAGCCCAATTTATGCTTATTTTGTTGATTTAACCCTGAGTGCATGTAATCTACCCCGATTAAATGTAAATTTATTCCAATTGGTCGCTATTTTCCCAATATACACTAATTGAACTAATCCGCAATCACTGAAATACCATGGATTGTAAACTATCACATTTTGCATTGCACATATAGGGGTTTAATTTATGCATTTTGGGCCTTTATCAACTTGCAATGTTTGGTAGATCATTAACGACAACCATACATAAAAACACACATACATACCCACATACATAAAGGATAATTCAATATAAGCCTCAAAACTGAAACCGAGAATGGGGGCATATCAAAGAATTTTTGAGATTTGAAACGTGAGGTCTAGGATATCAGCTTAATTACATATGGGCGTAAACGTGTAGCGAACCATGTATGATGACAGGTTCATCTATCGTCTGCAAGGTGTGTCTGTCTTCCGTGCATTAACACACTCGTGGAATATTTGAACGTATAGGTTAGAATCTATGACGCCTTTGTCATGCTTGCATTGGGTTTTTGGCCGTTACTTTCAATAGCACTTGTGAGCCGCGATCTGATATGTTAACTACTACCTGTCAACATTGTCAATAATACACGTCCACCATACGGACACCTGTAATCGTGTTAGAGATGTTTGCGCCCGGCTGGCTTCGCAGACCACATGCTGCGACCCTCACAACGCTGCCACTACTCCCAGTTTCATTTGTGCTCACTTTTACTGAAACAACCTGTAAGCAGGATCATTCACTTCACATGGACACCCCCTTAATTACCGCAACGATTGCAGTTCACAAAATAGGGTTTTAGCTAAATTAAATTGCATACAAGGTCAAGTAATTTGCCACAAAGTGGCTAATCATAACACATGTGTAGACAGAAATAATTAAACCATATATGATTTCTCACCTGGAAACTTACATGTATTAAAACAGCATCAGAAAATACGTACAAAGATGAATTCATTAATATAGCATATGCAACGGAAAGTAACACAGAGATGCCAAGAAATAATGTGAAATTATGATTACGTAAGGTGGGCCGATACATGGTGCAGTGGACTTGTACTCACGACGCTTCCTAACAATAGCCCAGCACAAGTCCCCGTAATCTGTTGTGGTTAGTGGTATTGCAATATGAGGCTGTACGTAAACAATGAAGTTCAAGAATGTGGAAAAATTGGACAGTCTACTTATTTACAGTGAGTGTGGCAGAAATGTCAAGCAAGCCGTCCAAATGTATGGTGAAGGGAATCATAATCGGACGCCCATCTCACAGAAAACGATACGAATAATTTGCACACGTACCTTGTCACGAGGTGATTGGAATTCCACAAAACGAGTGCGACGAAAGACTTCTACGGGCGAGACGCACCGACATGATGTGTTGGCACGTGTCGATGCAAACCCCTCATGGTTGTGCTGGAACTTTCCAGGTTCGTAGGAATATGTTAAACAATTGTCTTATAAAACAATCGTGTTACGGATACTGCACCAACGGAAACTTCATCCATATCACATGGCTATTCATCAGGCATTACAAGAATGTGATATCCAGCAGCACGTTCAGTTTTGTGAGTTTGTTTTGACATCTGTAAGAGCTGAGAGAAATTTTCTGAAGAACATACTATTTACCGATGAAGCGAACTTCAGAAACCATGGACGCGTAAGTTAATGAATTGTTGACTAATGGCAACGGAGATTCCGTGTTGGTCAGGTACGTGGTGCACCAGCGACAGTGGAAAGTGAAGAAGTGGTGTGGAATCGTTGGAAACGACGTCGTATAGCAGTTCTTCATTCAAGAGACAATAACTGGTTGCACGTACGCCCAATTCCTCAAAGAGACGTTACCGGCACTTCTTGATGACATACCGCTCAACGTAGGTCATGATATGTAGTTTCACCATAATAGTTATTCTGTCCATTTTGCTTTGGTCACGAGGCAAGTGAAACGTATCCAATCCGGTGGTTTAACTATTTTTGTTCATACACGTGTTATTTCTGTCAATTTGTGGCAAACTACTCGCCCCAGTACGTAACTTAATTTTGTGAAAACCGCATTTCGTTTTCTGCAACAGTTCCGACAACATTGGAAGTGTCCACGTTTGGCAGACCGCCTTGTATATAACATTTGTTTCGGACGGTTGTGTTTCGTACTTCAGTTCCAAGGGTTTTGAAACATCCGTTATAAGAAATTGTTGACTGTTAGGGATTCACAGAGATCTGACAGCTACGGTGAATCAGAGAGAAATTTACTTCGTTTCCAGAGTGCAATGTTCGTAACTGCGAAAAATGTANATCTGACAGCTACGGTGAATCAGAGAGAAATTTACTTCGTTTCCAGAGTGCAATGTTCGTAACTGCGAAAAATGTATCGTTGCGTCTGCCTGATTAACTCATTCATGTATTGGGCGGGAGGATTGTTTCCGATACGTGCGCCTTTGAGAATTTATAAAATAAACAAAATTGAATTGTTATTTTACAAGAAAAATAACTGCGTATATTACCTTTTACACTTCGTGTAATAAACCTGTTGAACGTTTCATTGACGCACGTCCTTTAGCTTACAGAATATTTTTAAAACATACGAGCAATAAACGAATATCAGATGACATTAGTAGTATAATTATGAAGAGTCTGGCTTAGTATTTCCAATGGGAGGTTTGTGGCTGTGGCTAGCTGTCTTCGGCAAGACTTGGACGAGCTCGGATGCCGTCGATTCGGGTTTGTCGGACGTACCCGAAGGAGCTCGGCAGTTTAGACACCNAAGACTTGGACGAGCTCGGATGCCGTCGATTCGGGTTTGTCGGACGTACCCGAAGGAGCTCGGCAGTTTAGACACGTAACCCTTTAAGTGTATGTCTGTTTATGGGAGCTGGTAGACATACTAGTTTTATAGGCATAGGTTGTGACAAATAAAAAATTTTATCTTATTATCAGATTATATATTTTTTTTATTTGAAAATGTTATTGTATACTTATTTATTTTAATTAGTACCGAAATTAAACATAAAGTATAAAGGAATGTTGCAGTAGTCTCGCATGCATTACTACATCTGCAGCCTCCTCTCTTAAAATTAAATTCTAACATGATGTCACAATCTGTAAATTATTCATTATATCGACTTTTATACAGGTATTAGTAAGCTACTCAGATCTTTTAAAAATATTTGTATATGTTACTTATCCAGACCCGTCATACGAGAAGCGACCAAATGCAAAATCATGTTTCAATCATGGTATGGTTCAGCATCTACCTACACGTTTATAGGCATAGGCATGGGGACAGGCCCATAAGACGTGGAATGTGCGAGGACAGCTACGATGACAGTCAGTCTTATCCTCCGCGATCTTCTTCACCATTTATCCATCAATCTTCAAATCTTTCGCCTAATCATTCGATCAATTTTCCAATCATTCCATCAAACTTTCGAACACTTTCGCAATGTTTCATCAATCCTTCAATATTTGCATACATTGTTCATCCAATTTCATTATAACTTTAACAATTTTCTTATCAATCTTCCATCCAATCTTTCGATCAACATCGCAATCTTTCTATCTATCTTTTCACCAATATTGCAATCTTTCCATCACTATTTGAAATTTCCATATATCTTTCGCCCAAACTTTCCATCATTTTCACATTTTTTTCCATTCATCTTCCCATCTTTCGTCCAATATTTCTATCAATTTCACATTTTTCGTGCAATCTTTAATCAATATTTCCATACGAGCATACCGGTTAGCCAACCAACCATCCCAAACACCCATGTTACTGAACCATACTAACCAACCAGATTTCAACCATGATTCAAACCTCATACCTCAAAAACCATAGAGCAAAATTGTACCTTAAAGAAATTGAAACTTCAATAAGATTCCTCAAAATGAAATCTCAAAAAAAAAACCCTTCGAAAAAGAAACATAAAAAAAACTCAAAAAAAGGAGCCTAAAAAAATAGTATGAAACCTTAAGAAAACTTTGAAAAGAAACCTTAAAAAAGGAAGCTCAAGAATAAAAGTCAAGAAGGAAATCTTCGGGTATGTACGAAAAACACGAGTCGAAGTCTTCTGAGCTCGTCCGAGTCGATCCGAATACTGTCGAGTAGTATCCCGAGTCGAGCCGAAGACATCCAGTCACTTTCACACAGCTCCCATTTAAAATACATTTTGCCAGACTCATCATAATCCCGCTACCTACATCTGCTTTCTATACAACACATGAATTGACAGCAAGGTAATAACAATTATTATATGTAAAAATTTTAACAACTTCCTATTGAAGGGTGATATTTAAGGATAAGATTGACTAAAATATTCAAATATCGTCGCTTTAAATTAATTTTTTCTTGAACTGGCTGTGATTGGTGGTTTCATTGAAAATTTTTCTCCCACAAAAGGGTTTATTTTTGTATTTGCAAAGAGATTTGTAGTAACAACCAAAAAATCATAGTTTGATAATTCCAATAATGTATTTTGGAATTATTCTACACCCACCACAAAATTGTTTTTTAATGCGATTTGATCTAAGGGGCGGTGAGGAAATGTTACTATACATACGTTTCATGAGCAAGTTGTTGGCGCCAATGTAAAATGTGACTGTTTCATTGAGTTATAAAGATGATTCCAATGGGAATCCAGGTGTTGCTGAAGTATCAATCAGATCTAATTTTACACGTTAATACAATGAGTCCTTGTACCATGTATGCGTTGCTGGTTATCAGTGGAGATGCCTGATCGGAACTAAGACTTATTATGAATTCAGGTTCTTATATATTTTGCTTTTTTGTTAAGAACAACAAAATATTTATTATTGCAATACTTGTTCTTCTGAATTTCTTAATACGTGTCAGTACCCTTTACATACTTAATATCATTATCAGTAGATTGTCGCTCACAGTTATATATGTTATTCATTCTCAGCTTCCGAAGTAAGGGAATTTTTTTTTTAATGTGGTACGGGTTTTGTTTTTAAATAACTTAAGCTATCCAAATCGACGGTTTTCATGGAATTAGCTGATTCATATATATTGTTATTAAAATACCCACTGTCGTTCATATATTAAATGCATTTAGACAAATACTAATTTTTTTCGTCAATAATGTGAGGAAATAATAAATTATACAGATTTGTTGGAATATTTACAAGGATTTTTTTTTACATTTCAAATATTTAAATAATACAGGCTGTAATAAAACAGTTTTGTAAATTCCAATATCATTCTTCAATAAAATTAGTTTATTCAATGCACGGTTGCATCAAACCTTTATGAGATCCTGCTAAAGTTATACTTCCAGGATATTCCTCCGCCTTAAAAAAACTAAACTTGTCCCAATATATAAAATTACGCCAAAGGATTAACACACCATATTCGTGCGCACTCAATTTTTAAAAATTTTGCATGAGAACAACTTTTTACTAGGCTTTATCAACACACCTATTTTCTGTCTGTATTATTATATATAATAGAAAAAAAATTATAATTGGTAGACTGACTATAAAAAAAATAAATTTCACCAAAAATAAGTTACATTTATGTTAAAACAGGGTTACAGGGCTTCTGATACATTGCATAATTAGGAAACAAAGAAACATACCTTTCTTGGTCAGATTTTCAAATATTTAATCCAAAAATTGTGAAGAAACCAAAAATAGACTGCACACAGTAAAAAACGCACGTAAAAAATTTTCTTTAACTCTATTTATAAAACTGGAAATGTGGAAAAACACTAGAAAATTTACAGAATGCCAGTCATGAAAATAATAATTTCCGTAATTTAACGGAGAGTACTGGATAATTTTTTACCATAAATTTCCTTAAGTAATTATAAGTGTTCAAAGATGTAACTTCGACGCTACCAATTTTGGATATGTGCTGGCTGATGGTATTCTTTAAACGAACTAGTCGTACAGAGCGCAGAGAGACGGAGTAAGCCGAACCCTGAGTTACCGCTGGCCAGTCGCTGCGTCACAGACAAGCAGGAAAACAGCCATGGTCTGGGATGACAAACCATTCCCGCATACGCCTGCATCCATTAAGGAAGCAGTGGAAATCTGTAATTAGGATGGCTGCACCGGAAACCGAATGCACGTCCTCCCTAATACAAATCATTTTTGTTACTAATGCTTCACCTAGCACCGCTCTGTCGCTGTAGAAACGTCGTACAACCGCCAGACAAATTTTCGATTGAAATATATATAAGATATCTTTACCCGTATGTATATTGCTCAGCATATTTTACAATAAATCTTTTTACTGCTGCATTACATTTTATTACAGTAGGCTACGAACCTGAAAAAAGAAAAAGGTTTTCAATCAACTAACTGCACTTATATGGTTAGGTATTATGGCTAAATAGCTTGTTTTATGTTAGATCCCTAATTTGAAATTAACAAGCACAACTGCTTCTTCTGGTGTGAGTGTACATATATTATTTAAATAATAGGCACTGATCTTGTATGTAACTGTGGGACAACCCCTTTAATTTGCAATGTGGCTACAGCTAGTAAAAAAATATATACATATTTACTACGCGTTTCATAATTGTGGTGATTCAATAGTGTCGTTTAATTGACTCCATCATGATAACTAAACAATTCTTTGTAAGCTTATTTTTTTGAGAAGTATTATCGTGCAGATCCTGGCTTGTTATTATCAAAATGGCTCGTTGCTTCAGTGGAACGAGCGCAGTATACTAGAGAGCATTNCATGATAACTAAACAATTCTTTGTAAGCTTATTTTTTTTGAGAAGTATTATCGTGCAGATCCTGGCTTGTTATTATCAAAATGGCTCGTTGCTTCAGTGGAACGAGCGCAGTATACTAGAGGGCACTAAATGCCATTTTATCGTAGTATTACGAGCGATTTAACTTGCCGAAAGTTCCGTGCGCCAGTGTCTACACTCGTAAGCCATAAAATATTGGAAAATCTTGAAACTTAGTGCTCCATTTCAATAACCTGAGGATTTTTTCTTCTCTTTTTGCAAGGAGATGCCAGGAAGTGTTTTCTCATTGGTAGTTTCGGATATTCGATAAAGGGTAACTTCTTTACAATGCTGTTGATAAAATGTTAGTGAAAAGCAATCATGACTAGCGAAGTATTTTGAAAGAATTTAATTATAGTTGTCAAAAAAGAGAGTTCAATAAAAATTTATATTTACTTATTTATTATAATTCAGTAGAATATATGCAACAAGGGGAATTTTTCCTGCGTATTCTATTTTATTTTATTAAAATTACATAATTTTACATTGTGTTACATACAACTAGTAATATAAATTTGGATGCTGGCCCTTGTACATTGTCAAGTTGTATTGCTTCACTGGTATGAAATGTTTTTATTTTCTGTTGAAACAAAACATTACAGGTTATAAAAATGATAGCAGAGATATTTCTCAGAGATGGTTTTTACTAGTTTTGCCCAGCTGATTTTGTTATTTAAATTATTTGAATACTTGATGTCATTTGACGTAAGAAATTGGAAAACCATCGGTACAAGTATTATTAATGTGCCTATAGAACAGACACATTTTGACAAGNTCATGACTAGCGAAGTATTTTGAAAGAATTTAATTATAGTTGTCAAAAAAGAGAGTTCAATAAAAATTTATATTTTCTTATTTATTATAATTTAGTAGAATATATGCAACAAGAGGAATTTTTCCTTGCGTATTCAATTTTATTTTATTAAAATTACATAATTTTACATTTTGTTACATAAAACTAGTAATATAAATTTGGATGCTGGTCCTTGTACATTGTCAAGTTGTATTGCTTCACTGGTATGAAATGTTTTTATTTTCTGTTGAAACAAAACATTACAGGTTATAAAAATGATAGCAGAGATATTTCTCAGAGATGGTTTTTACTAGTTTCGCCCAGCTGATTTTGTTATTTAAATTATTTGAATACTTGATGTCATTTGACGTAAGAAATTGGAAAACCATCGGTACAAGTATTATTAATGTGCCTATAGAACAGACACATTTTGACAAGTTATGTTCACGAATAAATGCGGTGTCTAATTCCCTCGGTGTAACACCCTTATTTATAAGAAATATATCAATATTTTAATTATATATCTATAGAGACAGAGCGATGCGAGGTGAAGCATTGGTAACATAGTTACTTGTATTAGGGAGGACGTGGTTTCTTTTTCCGGAACAGTAAATATTATATATTTATAAATTATTGGAAATTGAACATAATATTTGTATGGAATAATTTAAGGCCCACATGTCAATAACGTGTGAACTTAAGTTTCGATAGTCGTCAATTTCTCCACACGTGCGTAAACCAAAAAAAGTCGGTGTCTTTTTTTACTGCTAATAGTAAATGATAAAAATAATATTGCAAATACTAACATGGTTTGGGTGTACAGCTATTTTCTAGATTCTTGGAGTTTCGCGTAACTAAATATATATTAAGTAAAAATGTTCGTACTGTGCCTTTAAAGACATGTACTACAATAGTAAAAATAATTTCGTTTTCTGCCTTAATAACTGCTTTAATAAAATTCCACCATGATACTAAAAATAGAAGCTTGGGGCACATATATTAATTTTATTTTTATAAATCCCTTTTTTACACAGATTTGTACGAATAGTATACATGTTGTAAAATATATTTTTTTTAAAAGGAAGTATAACAACAACTATTTCTCAAAATGTCATTCATTATGATAGCTGCCATCTTTAGGCAATATATGTTAAAACATTTCAAGAACAAAGTACTAATTAAAAACGTATTTCTAACGCCGGTACCGGAATGTGAACGTTTTGTTTTATTGTCCTTAGTAAAATTTGTTGTATGAAATCTGCAGCACACAATGTACTATTGTGTTAGTATGCTTATATGCTTATATCATGGTTATACTAATCTGACAGATTTAAACAATTTCGGGGGTTTAATTGTTTATTTTGTAATCTAATTTAAAAAAGAAGCACAAAACTTGTGTATTTACACTTTATTCAGAGCAGAGAAGTTCCTCAATTGAAAGTTTGTGCCAATGTCTGGTCTGATTAACAGTCAAGACCAAAACTATACGTTTCAGCAATAAGATTTCGCTTAACCTTTTATAATCAAAGTCAGTAACTTAACATAATGAACACATATGTTTTAAGTGTACGGTCTATGAAGCCTGCAGTCACGTGTAAAAAAAAAAATTTAAGTTTTAGAAATTTCTTCGTAATGCATCATACTAATATTAAAAATGGGAAAGTCTGTGTGTATATGTTTGTAACCACTCAGCTCCATAATATCTCAACGGATTTTGATGAAATTTGGCATGTAGGTACTTTAGGTCCTGGAATAGGACATGGTATACTCTTTATTCCGGAAAATTCTACGGTTCCCGTGGAATAACAACAAAAATTAATTCTGAAACGTCTGGGAACGTGAGCGAAATATTTTTTCCTCTGGTGTCAGAGTTNCCACATGTCAATAACGTGTGAACTTAAGTTTCGATAGTCGTCAATTTCTCCACACGTGCGTAAACCAAAAAAAGTTGGTGTCTTTTTTTACTGCTAATAGTAAATGATAAAAATAATATTGCAAATACTAACATGGTTTGGGTGTACAGCTATTTTCTAGATTCTTGGAGATTCGCGTAACTAAATATATATTAAGTAAAAATGTTCGTACTCTGCCTTTATAGACATGTACTACAATGGTAAAAATAATTTAGTTTTCAGCCTTAATAACTGCTTTCATGAAATTCCACCATGATACTAAAATAGAAGCTTGAGGCACATATATTAATTTTATTTTTATAAATCCCTTTTTTACACAGATTTGTACGAATAGTATACATGTTGTAAAATATACTTTTTTTAAAAGGAAGTATAACAACAACTATTTCTCAAAATGTCATTCATTATGATAGCTGCCATCTGTAGGCGTTATATGTTAAAACATTTCAAGAACAAAGTACTAATTAAAAACGTATTTCTAACGCCGGTACCGGAATGTGAACGTTTTGTTTTATTGTCCTTAGTAAAATTTGTTGTATGAAATCTGCAGCACACAATGTATTATTGTGTTAGTATGCTTATATGCTTATATCATGGTTATAATAATCTGACAGATTTAAACAATTTCGGGGGTTTAATTGTTTATTTTGTAATCTAATTTAAAAAAGAAGCACAAAACTTGTGTATTTACACTTTATTCAGAGCAGAGAAGTTCCTCAATTGAAAGTTTGTGCCAATGTCTGGTCTGATTAACAGTCAAGACCAAAACTATACGTTTCAGCAATAAGATTTCGCTTAACCTTTTATAATCAAAGTCAGTAACTTAACATAATGAACACATATGTTTTAAGTGTACGGTCTATGAAGCCTGCAGTCACGTATTAAAAAAAAAATTTAGTTTTAGAAATTTCTTTGTAATACATCATACTAATATTAAAAATGGGAAAGTCTGTGTGTATATGTTTGTAACTACTCAGCTCCATAATATCTCAACGGATTTTGATGAAATTTGGCATGTAGGTACTTTAGGTCCTGGAATAGGACATGGTATACTTTTTATTCCGGAAAATTCTACGGTTCCTGTGGAATAACAACAAAAATTAATTCTGAAACGTCTGGGAACGTGAGCGAAATATTTTTTCCTCTGGTGTCAGAGTTNGTGGAATAACAACAAAAATTAATTCTGAAACGTCTGGGAACGTGAGCGAAATATTTTTTCCTCTGGTGTCAGAGTTTATCAGGCCGCTCAAGGACCTCTGAAATGGCTTAACGACTGCTATCAGTAGATAACAACCGGTACCGAATATTTAACGTGCCCTCTGAAGCCCGGAAGCGCTCAGATGTTATGCCACTAAACAGTCACCCATCCAAACGTGTGCCGCTGGGAAAGTTGCGTAACTTTGTTGAGAGATGAAGATCCCTCAGCCAAGCGCAAAAAGTAGTGCCTAAGTTCACTTATTTCTAAAGTTACAACTTGATGAAACTCAAGTCTTGATTTTCATACATCGACGCTGGAAAGCGGAAATGTGGTAACTTCGCGATAGTTGCGCAAACACACTCCAAAAACAATACCGTACTTCTTGGCTATCGGGCGAAAAATATTTCCTTCCTTTTGGATTCCCGTAATCAGTTAAAAACCTAGGCCAGCAATGTATAATTGTATTATTCTGTTTTCAAAATAATGAATAGTTTTTTCCCTATTTATTTATTAGTGCAAAACTGTAAATCTCAATTGTACCCGTGCGAAGCCAGGTCGGTTCGCTAGTATATTATAAATGAGAAATATTTCTATTGAAATAGTATTNTCAATTGTACCCGTGCGAAGCCAGGTCGGTTCGCTAGTATATTATAAATGAGAAATATTTCTATTGAAATAGTATTGCATGGGACATTTCTTAAAGAGTACAGCCGCATTTACCTATCGTAACCTCTTTTAAGTGTAACAATTTCATACATTTTGACGTATAATTTTACATTTTACAATAGCTATTAGGAGTAATATATATATATATATATATTTTTTTCAATGTGCCGGTTGTTTCAGAGTGTGTTACGTTAAATATATTTTCTTTGAGATAGTTATCATTTGAATGTATTATTTGAGAAGGATTTTTTTTAAATTTGATTACTTTGCGCTTGAAAATTTAAGTCGGTTTATCCCGGTAGATTTGTGTATGTAGAAGAGGATTACTCGGATATTTCAAGCGTTTATATCAGAAAAGGCAACTAACGTAGAAATTAATCTTACGTTGTTCATTGATTATTATGGCAGGCAAGTACAAATTACGTATTTTACAAGCAAAACACATAAAACANTAATCTTACGTTGTTCATTGATTATTATGGCAGGCAAGTACAAATTACGTATTTTACAAGCAAAACACATAAAACAGACGATACAAATTATATATAGATGCGGGAAAATATTTAACTATATATGTTGATTGCAAAATTAAAATTATAATCTGTACACTTAGAACAGTATAATAATGTAATTGTTTTCACCTTTGAGGAGCTCCAGGTAGATATTGACAGCAGCATTANGTACACTTAGAACAGTATAATAATGTAATTGTTTTCACCTTTGAGGAGCTCCAGGTAGATATTGACAGCAGCATTAGCTTGCAGTTCTCGTACTAGTAGGCTTCGTCAACGAATATCCACGCGTAGAGACAATAACCTGAAGTGGCGCGTAGAGTCACGCAGGTTACGCCGGGCCTAGAGAGGTATAAGTGTGCCTAGTACCACGATATTGGAACATTCAGTCAGACCATTCGTCGGCAAGGAAGTATCCAAACTAATCTGACAGTGTGAGCTGCTACGCTTACTACCCACAATAAAAAATAACGCAATCATCTCATTTAATTGTTTAACCACATGCTGAATATTTAAATAAAATATAATGCTATCATCTGCAAAATATAGACACTACCTGTATGGAAGTATTATGTGGGTAAATTATACATTGGTTTTTTTTTTGTTTCAGGATGTAGGATGTGAAATTCACTGAAATGCTATTCTAAGTGTGTACGATAGTTTACATCTTATTTTATTTAAGGAAAATTTCGGTATTGCGAGATCAATAGAAGATTGTTACTTGGAAGATCTATGTAAATTAATTTATTTGAATTAATTTTCATTTATTTATTTGATATATTTACCACAAATATGGTTTCTCCGTTACCCGTTTACTTATCAGGCGAGCGTGCGTCTGATGGTAGCTATGACATCGCGAGTGTTAATATTTAAATGAATAATCAAATTATATTTTTTAATTTAGTTCATTAATATTTTTTACAGTTCTACAGTTACATTTGTTTTTTATATTTCCTGCGAACATTTCAATTTATAAATAAAATGTTTTAGGGATGAGCGATTCCACTTATTTAAAAGTGCATCATTAAACAAANTTTCAATTTATAAATAAAATGTTTTAGGGATGAGCGATTCCACTTATTTAAAAGTGCATCATTAAACAAATATATGCTTATAGCTCAAAACAATCCTTTTGGATAAGTGAATGTTAGTGGTAACTCCTTTATCAATCATCTTCCTTGTTATGCTCTATTATTTCAAACAAACGCTGCGTGTAGCTATTAAGATGAGAGTAGAAAATGTATTTGTTTATATTGATAATAATTTAAACAAAATTATTACTAGTTGTCAGACGGGGGATTTATAACTAATGTAACGTGTCATGCCTTCTTATGGACCAGGATAACTAATTGATGTTTACCAACATTGCATATATACTTGACTTTCATACCATGGCATAGAAAGATTTGCAAGTGATATAATTTTCAGTGAGGAACTGTATTCAAATGGCTACTTTCGACACATTTATTTTAAGAATTAATATGGAATTTTTTAAACAATGCATACACAGGAAACTTAAAATTAATTTATCTGCGTGATTAATTACACGACATGTTTTAAATTTTTAAAGCTTTTGTAAAAAAAAGTAAAGCTAATTGCGCTTCTCATATTTACGTATTGCCAAAAGAGCAATACCCTACTGGAAGGAATGATGATAGACAAACAAAGTAATACCTCGTCCTTCAAGATGACCTTGGAACAAGGAAAGCTATGTTCGAAGCTGTTACCGAAAGAACATCCAGCAGGATTCTTGCCAGAAATATGAAAAAACTGCGAGAAGTACGTCTCGCTGGAAATATAAATATACAAAAAAAAAAAAAGAGAAATCAGTGCGAGCTAACAACAAGACATGCTAAAATACGGTCATGAACTAAATGTCACTTCGAAGATAATTCCTGCTAGGTATGTTTTAAGAAATTGAAATTTGGTAATTTAGTAGATAATGTTCACTTTCTGAAGTAAATTCAAAACTTAGTTATAAATACACAACGTCGACCATAATACATTTGCCAAAATCCATGGGATGATTCCTTGTGGAAGATAAAGTGTGGTGTACATGGACAACACTATCATGTGCTGAATGTGATGGAAGGTGACGCGGTGTTGAAAATATAATTTTGAAATGCATTAATATAAATATTACTGGAAGAAATTTATGTGTAGAGACAAAAATCGAAATGGTGTTTCAAGAATAGGAGCTCGTAAATCTATGTAAATTCGGTTGGTCAAATAGACCCCCTTCATTCCGTAAATCACCCTAATTTCGCAGGGAACTTTGGAGCACTGGTCGGTAAAGGAAGAGTAGAGGCACATCAGGTCCCAATATGGCATAATGAATACAAAAGTCCGTCTTGTCTGAACTAGCTCCGGTGAACCGTTTTCGAGAAAACAACCATTCAAAATTTCGAACATGCGTTGTAACCCTGCAGAGGTAGGCAACACTTCGGCCACCTACGCCACGACTCAATGTACATGAGGACAATCGTATGCGACAAGGAACAGAGTGCGTGTAGGAGTATGGCATGTCACATGTGTACATAGTAGGCTTTTATCAATGGCAGCATATACTACCACTGTTCGAACTGCTGTCCTCTAACTTCAAAACACAAATGGCAACGGAGGATCAGGTTGGCTTGGAACCTTGTATAAATGTCAGTTATGGCACGTACATAATCACATGCAGCTATCACACATGCTTGAGAACCTCTTCACAAGCCACATGCGTCTCGTAGACGAGAGAGTTGTTATGACCACATAAAAATAAACCCAGCGGAGTCAGAGCTGAGATCGCACCTGCCAATGGATAGGCCCACCTCTGCCAATCCAGCTGGCGGCAAATGGGACGTCATGATGGCGGCGCACGGCAGCAGGAAAATGTGGTAGCGCCTCATCATGCTGAATACACAAGGTGTGGCGAATTGCAAGAGGTAATTCTTCAAACAACTCCGGCAATACCTCGTTCAGAAACGTCAGGTAGTGAGCTCCATTGAGGCGGTNGCAAGAGGTAATTCTTCAAACAACTCCGGCAATACCTCGTTCAGAAACGTCAGGTAGTGAGCTCCATTGAGGCGGTTGGGTAGGAAATAAGGCGCCAACAAGTGATAGTTGGCAATGCCGGCCCACATGTTGACACTGTAGCGCACAAAGTTGCCCATGGGGTTCGTGTAGTGGCGATTAGCGTGAGCCCAGACGTAGCTGTTCCTCATGTTGAAGATTCCATCCCGGGTGAAAAAAGGCCACATCTAAGAAGAGTAAGGTCGATGTGAAGAGTTTTCTTGAAGGGGNTGAAGATTCCATCCCGGGTGAAAAAAGGCCACATCTAAGAAGAGTAAGGTCGATGTGAAGAGTTTTCTTGAAGGGGCTATTAGCACAATGTAACTCGTAATATGAAATGATGTTTCGTATGAACGTGGACCTTCCTTGCATGGATAGGCCACGTGCTGTTCTCGTACAGAACTCGCAGGATCGATGAATGGCTAAAGCCCATATCGCAAGCCACAGCCCGCGGGCTAACAGACGNTGAAGATTCCATCCCGGGTGAAAAAAGGCCACATCTAAGAAGAGTAAGGTCGATGTGAAGAGTTTTCTTGAAGGGCTATTAGCACAATGTAACTCGTAATATGAAATGATGTTTCTTAATGAAAGTGGACCTTCCTTGCATGGATAGGCTACGTGCTGTTCTCGTACAGAACTCGCAGGATCGATGAATGGCTAAAGTCCGTACCGCAGGCCACAGCCTGCGGGCAAACAGACGGTTCCTGTCACAAATGGCTTAACACGTATTCGTCAAATGCCACCGTTCGCCTTATCCGTGGTGCTCCAGCATGCGGCCTCGTCACTAACGTCGAGCCTTCATGCCGCAGTCTCTGATGGAGACGTACACGTGTGGCACGGGAGGTTTGACGTCGCGCTGGGAAGTGCAGCCACTGCTTGCCATGCTTCGTGTTTGCTACTCCATCCACAACCAACTGCGGGCACATGCTTACTTGTCCCGATTACATCCTCACCTGTTTCCTCAACGACGCGCGGGGCGCAAGTGGTAAACGTGTTGCATACCACCGCAGGGATACACCGCACCTTCTAAATTTTGAGTCGCGTTTTCTCGAAAATAGTTTACCGGAGCGAGTTCGGACCAGAGAACCTTTTGCCTTCAATGTGCCATTGTTGGTAATAAGGTGCCTTGGGGTTTTCTTTACAGACCAGTGTTCTAATGTACCCTGTGAAAAGAGGATGACTACCTGTATTTACGCAATGAAGGGGGACGATTTGACCCACCAAATTTACACAGATTTACGATTTCCGATTCGTGAATCACTGTTCTGATTTTGGTCACTCAATCTCAAGTATTTTTTTTAGCAATATTTAAATTAATGAATTTAATAATAGATTTTCAACACCGCGTACCTCCCCTAATATTCACCACATTTNTTTAGCAATATTTAAATTAATGAATTTAATAATAGATTTTCAACACCGCGTACCTCCCCTAATATTCACCACATTTACTCTGCTCCACGTTGTCTATTATTAGCAGTACATATAACTAAAACATTTTCGTGTATGTATATATATAAACTAGGGTTTTCCCGCGGTTTCACTCGACTGGTTATAGTCACAAACTTATTGGGAGAAATAACGGTATTTATTATTAGACAGACACTGCTAGAATAACTATTTTACATAGCCACTGGTCGTCATTTATATTTATTTGTAGATATGGGTAAAGGCTAGCAATCAGTTCCGTATCCCTCTGCACCAAATTACTAAAATCCCCTGTTAGTACAGCTCTCGGCATCTGTTTCTAACAGCTCATCTCCAATTTTTAATAGTGTATCAGCATAATATAATGTATCAACATCACTGTTGAGATGAACACTCATAATTGTTGTCAAGCTGAATTTCTTGACATTTTCTCATAAGCTCGGCGACTTGGNTTTAGCAATATTTAAATTAATGAATTTAATAATAGATTTTCAACACCGCGTACCTCCCCTAATATTCACCACATTAACTCTGATCCACGTTGTTTATTATTAGCAGTACATATAACTAAAACATTTTCGTGTATGTATATATATAAACTAGGTTTTTCCCGCGGTTTCACACGACTGGTTATAGTTACAAACTTATTGGGAGAAATAACGGTATTTATTATTAGACAGACACTGCTAGAATAACTATTTTACATAGCCACTGGTCGTCATTTATATTTCTTTGTAGATCTGGGTAAGCGCTAGCAATCAGTTCCGTATCCCTCTGCACCAAATTACTAAAATCCCCTGTTAGTAACATACAGCTCTCGGCATCTGTTTCTAACCGCTCATCTCCAATTTTTAATAGTGTATCAGCATAATATAATGTATCAACGTCACTGTTGAGATGAACACTCATAATTGTTGTCAAGCTGAATTTCTTGACATTTTCTCATAAGCTCGGCGACTTGGGACAGGCTTTGATTTTATCTGCAGGTGTGCCCCTCTGAATCAATAATAGTTTGGTGGAAGTCACCAGTCGGTAATACAACCATTCCTCCTATAATGTTTGTATTTTTTCGTATGTCCTGTAAAGTTTTTTTTAGGGCCTCTATCGCTTTTTTGTGTGTCATTGTGCTTTCTTCTCTCACTAACAACTTACATTGAAACAGCATTATACCCCCAGCGCTATTTTTACTAAATGTTTTTCCCTTAAGAGAATCAGATTGTTTTGGCATAAAAAGTAGCCTATGTCATTTCCCGGCCCTCCAACTATCTCTGTACAAAAAACCACGTCGATTAGTTGCTCCGTTGCGACGTGACAGAAGGAAAAACAAACAAACAAACACACTTTCGCATTTACAATATTAGTTATGATATATAGTGTTATGTATTGCTGGTCTGCGCTGCTGATCTTGGCACGCTCCACGCAAACGAATGGAAGAGAAGGACAGATTAGTGATGATAACGGGGCAGCACATCAATAAAATGATTTGAACGGCAGGCGAGCGAACCACATATGTGTTACAAAAAGCGAGCCGACACGATATTCCCTTTTGCGGCGCATGCTGTCAACCCTGATTGTATTGATTTCGGCGTTTATCTGAAGAATTCTCTGGATTACTGACCTCGTTCTCTCAGCGTGACTCGGATGCGTTGAACCTTCCAGATGGTCAGTGAGAACGATATAAAAGTGTGACAGGCCTCCGAGCCGAGTAGTTGATGAGTGAATGAGTGGCTGAGTTCCGAACGATAGACGATGAGCAACGACGAGAGAAGTGAACAGCAGAAGGGCAATCTGCGACTGCGAGTATCAAGCAGTGAATAGTGCGGCTGGCAGCCAGGACATTTGGACTAGATGCGTGAGTGAAATACATTACAAATGGTGGCCAAAGATATACTGAACACGTGTTAATGATGAGTATGAGTTCATTGACTGTAACCAAACTGAGTCATTTAAGAAGGGCGTTAATCAGAACTTAAATCGACATTTAATATTGCGCTCACTGATCAATAAAATTATTAAGAGTGGAAACAGATAATTTAATAGTGTAAATAATAGCTGCGTGAATAACTTAGAAATAAAATTTTATTGTTTTATTTTTATTAAGACCTTACTCTCTCACGACCACACATACGACCCTCACGAGTCCAAGTAACAATATTTATATAAACACACACACTTATAAGCAGTTGGAATANCGACCACACATACGACCCTCACGAGTCCAAGTAACAATATTTATATAAACACACACACTTATAAGCAGTTGGAATAGTGCCCAGCCACTCATGACTGGAAGGTCATCAGATATTAAACTAACGGTCTGTATAACAGTCGAACAGGGTATGGGGAATAAACAAGATCTCACATCATCTGATCGTGGCCGGATCGTTGGAGCCAGACGTACGGACACTCCATTTCTGACGTCAAGCAGGGACTGGGATTCCTACTGACCACCTTGCCAAGAGAATATCTTTGAGTGCATGGATTCTGGTAAAACCATCGTTCCCAGGGACAAAAGCTGTAGCGTACAACGTGTCGGTGACAGGAGTCACCGTCAGCTAGCTAGGTTGGTAACAGCGGGTAAACAGGCAACAGAACAGCAGATCACTCGCCAATTCAAAACTGGATCACATCGACCAGTGAGCAGCAATAACTTCCAGGACCATCTCCCCGCTGTGGGGTAAATAAATCACCGCCACACCAGGGCACCTCTGCTTTGCACGTGTCACAAGAGTCAACGATCAACGTGGGCGCGGGAACGCTGTCATTGTATCCTCGACGTATGAAGTAAGTTCCTCTGGACGAATAATTCGAGGTATACTTTTGCGCACGTTGACGGCAGAGTACTAGTGCATCGCCGAGCACAATAAGCGAATGATTTCTTGTGTAACCAGAGTTCAGGTCAGTGTTGGAGGCATCATAATATCAGAAATGATTACGTGAGATTTAATGGATATCCTGGCATATGTGCCATCGTTCCTCTCCGACGAAATTTACAAGGATCGGTTGACCGATCATGTCCACCTATTTCTGCGCCTACAATACTCTGCAGGAGACATGTAGATACAGCAAGACAATGCACCGACANTGTTGGCCGATCATGTCCACCTATTTCTGCGCCTACAATACTCTGCAGGAGACATGTAGATACAGCAAGACAATGCACCGACACACCATTCCCGAATTGTAACCGAGTGGTTGGACGAATACTCCGCGAAATTCAGGTTGTTAACCTAGCCCCCGAAGTCCCCAGACCTCAGTCCTATCTAACACAACCAGTATACTGACGAGAGGACGAGAGGGATGTGAGCACTGTGGATCCTGCTGTGATAAATCTCCGCGCATTGTGGGAGTCTCCGGAGGAGTAATGTATCTCTATGGCTCCCGACCGCTTCCGGTGCTTGTGGAGTCCATGCCGAGCTGAATCTCCTCTGTCAACAGGGTGAAAGGGGGTGCTTTACGCTACTAGTAAGGTATATGAAATTTTTCTGCTCATGAGTGTATATATACTTATATATTCACAAACATGATCACGCTGAAAAAAGTGCACACAAACGTAAATTAACGTAGTTTTTAATCNTATATACTTATATATTCACAAACATGATCACGCTGAAAAAAGTGCACACAAACGTAAATTAACGTAGTTTTTAATGAAGACCATGTGATTTATTACCACTCAGAAATTTACTGTTGTCATAACTAATATTATCGTAATTATAAATCAATTTAAATTTTCTTTATCATCGTTTACTAAATATTAAAAGACATATTTATGACATGCGTTATCAGAAGCGGTTCCATACCAGTGTATTTTTAGGTCAGGATGGCCTTCTATATTTTAATGCAAGTAATATGAAAATATAAAACGCAGATGTGACTGATTTGTGTTCATACAGAGAAAACTGCATAACAGCTGGAAATGCAAATATTCTCCGCAACACGTGCCAACAAAATATTATTGCAGTTTTGTTTAACCGTTTCTCTCCTAAGACAATTTTCAGCTTAAAATATCTCCAAATTTAATTTCCAAGGAACACTGAACTAGACATTTGTAGTTTACAAACCACGACACGTTCAGCTTTCGCAAACAGATTAATGGAGGGAATGAATACTGCGAATGATAAAATAGCACGACATAGCCTAGAAAAATTCCTAAAACAGAAAGTGACGCATGGCCGGGATGTTGAGAAAGGATTTGGGAGGGAATAATGAGCTTCCCTCAGATATGCTTTCTTTCTTACTGCGGCAAAATACACTTGCGGTTCGAGTTGCCTTGCCTCGCCGGCTCGTGTTTGCCTTGGATGTCGCCGCGAAAGTAATCCACAGGCGGGGATTTGCGACGATGAAGACACCCTGCACTCGCTCTAATTAGTTTCGTCTGGTTTCCTGTTGCTGGCTTCTGGCGTTCTATCTCTGCTGCGGTTCTCTCTTTCTCTTTCTCTATGTCTTTGCCTCTCTCTGTCTCTCTCTCCCCCACACTTGTGCTTGGCTTAGCGGAGAATCTTTCTTCCTGGAGTGATCTCGCTGCATTTGTCGTGCGTTAGTTTTCGTCATGGTCTGCCATCATGTTGCAAGAAAATGCGCCCCTATCGTGTGATGGGGTGAAGGTTGGCTTCTAGTTCTGGCATCGCTCAGTATAAGTACATACAGTCGCTGTACAAAGCTACTCCACTCGAAAAAACTCGGTCTTTCTGACAACAACAGACACACAAAAAAAAGTTTACAATGTGTTCACAAAGCCGACCCGACACACATTAGACAACAGCAGCGCAGTGGTTAACTTATCAGACAAATCACACGTTAAGACGCTTCTCCATCCTAGCTACGGTATGAATTATGCAGTCACACCGCTCACATTACTTACGGAAAAACTGATGTGCAGGAATGACTTCTAGAATAACCAATATTGGCTACTCGCGGAATGAGGTACATAGAGTTATCCTAAAAAAACCTGTATAAATCAGGAAATAACTCTTCAAGAACATCGTAATGATGCCGTTCATGGAAGGAATCTTAGACCAACTGAAACGCATATTTATTAAAAATATTTAAGATGCAGTCATGGGAGTTGTCAACCAAATCGACCACATCCTGGCATCATTAAAGAACAAATTAGACCTAAAGAACTAGCATAGTGTATACAAATCCCCCTCTTCGTGCGAAAAACGATAAATAGAAAAATCAGAGAGAAGAGTAACAACTAAACTCAGATAACATATTAGTGCATACTAATAAGGAAACCATCAATCACCAATAATAGCACGTTTTAAAGCAAAAAATATATAACATGGATGTTTGCGTCGACCTTCCGTAGCGCAGTCGGTTAGTGTGTCGCCAGTCTGCAGTGCGGGAGGTTCTTGTTTTGATTCCTAGTTAAAGCACAGAAGATAGTTTAAGATAGTATATAATTTAGATTGTATGCCGTCTTCTGACAAGCCTTCAGGCACAACACCAGATTATATTAATATGCCCTTTCCATTTCCTTAGTGTTTTGCAGGTGCACCACAATAACCTGTATCCCAAACATCAGAGTAAGTCTAACAGCAATATGGATAACCAAACGTCCAAACTACATAAACAGAGAGGATACCATCACACTTAGTAAAACTGGATACCTCTATTCTTGGAAAAGCAAAGCAGCCTGGAAAAATTAAAGCCACCATATGATAGGCAAAACACCTCAGCCAATCGCGTTCACGGAGGGCTGTGATTCGCTGTGTGACATGTGAGGCAATAGTATAAAGAGAATTTTTCAGTAACAGTTAGGAAAATAAATTCAATTCGGTAACTGGCTGTTGAGTGGACGCTCTCCCCTGTGGTGAGCAAATGGCCACTCGCTGGGAGTGGCTAGGCTCGAAATAGCCGGTCGGTCTACGCTCTATTAAGAAACGTCAGCCCGATTGTTGCCCCAACCCTCGACTACATAGGCAGGGCATACGCACCGAGTGTGTTGGGCGGTTTGTCTGCTCATACTCACCGAGTGTGTTCGGTAGTTTGTCTGCTCAAAAGAACCGAATGTGATGGGAAGTTTGTCTACTCATACGCCCCGAGTGTGATGGGCAGTTGGTCTTCTCATACGCACCGATTGTGTTGGGCAGTTTGTCTGCTCATACTCACCGAGTGTGTTGGGCAGTTTCTCTACTCATATGCAACGAGTGTGTTGGGCAGTTTGTCTGCTCATTTGCACCGAGTGTGATGGGCTGCTTGTCTATTCATATGCATAGAGTGTGTTGGGCAGTTTGTCTGCCCATACGCATCGAGTGTGATGGGCAGTTTGTCTACTAATACTCACCGAGTGTTTTGGAAAATATGTATACTCATACGCACTGAGTGTGTTGGACAGTTGTCTGCTGATTTACACCGAGTGTGCTGGGAAATTTGTCTGCTCAAACGTACCGAGTGTGTTTGGCGAATGTTCTACTTATACGCTCCAGGTGTGTTGGGCAGTTTGTCTCATCATACGCACCGAGTGTGTTGGGCAATTTGTCTACTCATACGCCCCGAGTGTGTTGGGCAGTTTGTGTGATCATACGCACCGGGTGTATTGGGCAGTTTGTCTACTCATACGCACCCAGTGTGTTGGGCAGTTTGTCTGCCCATACGCACCGAGGGTGTTGGGTAGTTTGTTTGCTCATAAGCACCGAGTGTGATCGGCTGTTTGTCTGCCCATACGCACCGAGTGTGTTAGGCAGTTTGTCTATTGATATGCACCGAGTGTGCCGGCAAGTTTGTCTGCTCAAACGTACCGAGTATGTTTGGCGAATTGTCTACCCATACGCCCCGAGGGTGTTGGGTAGTTTGTCTGCTCATAAGCACCGAGTGTGATGGGCAGTTTGTCTGCCCATACGCACCGAGGGTGTTGGGCAGTTTGTCTACTTTTACGCACCGAGTTTGTTGGGCAGTTTGTCTACTCATACACACCGAGTGTGTTGGGCAGTTTGTCTATTGATATGCACCGAGTGTGCCGGGAAGTTTATCTGCTCAAACGTACCGAGTGTGTTTGGCGAATTGTCTACCCATACGCCCCGAGTGTGTTGGGCAGTTTGTTTACTCATACCCACCGAGTGAGTTGGGAAGTTTGTCTGCTCAAACGTACCGAGTGTGTTGGGCAGTTTGTCGTCTCATACTCACCGAGTGTGTTGGGCAGTTACTCATACTCACCGAGTGTGATGGAAAATTTATATACTCATACGCACCGAGTGTGTTGGACAGTTTGTCAGCTCATTTGCACCGAGTGTACTAGGAAGTTTGTCTGCTCAAACGTACCGAGTCTATTGGGCGGTTTGTCTACTCATACGCCCCGAGTGTGTTGGGCAGTTTGTCTGCTCATACTCACCGAGTGTGTTGGGCAGTTTGTCTGCTTCAGCACTATGGCACGTGCGGTCGTCACGGACATTCGACCATGGGGCCACGTAACGCAAATAAAGGGGAAAAAACTGTGAAAATATGAAACTTCAGAGTCCGCGAAAAGGAAAGTTTTGAGATTAGGAACATGTGCTCCGCGAATTCAGCAAAATTAGATATCAGCGAAAAAATATCTAACAGNTCCGCGCAAAGGAAAGTTTTGAGATTAGGAACATGTGCTCCGCGAATTCAGCAAAATTAGATATGAGCGAAAAAATATCTAACACGAATCAGGTTTTCTGTTGGTTTACGTAAATTTTGTACATGCGTGTGTAAACTTTTTAAGTTAATATTATACAGGCGCACTCTCGTGACGGATCAGTGTTGACGTAGCAATTTGTAGTTCACGAGAATTGCTCAAAGTAACGGTCACCAACCTTAATGCAAGCATGAGAACGACGTTCCTTGATTCTGCGGCACACGTCCAAATGTGATATATCCTGTAGCGACATAAAACTGGTATCTAATGTAAATACCAGTCTAATTGATATGTTACGCTCAAAATGGCAGCTGAAAAAACTACCAAAACGTCGGGAAGATGCATATTTAATGCGGATCGAATCCATAAGTCAAAAACTTATTAACTACCACTGCAAAAAATTTCAATATATTTTGTAGGTAAATTTGTTCCCGGCCTACTATCGTCAAGCAGCAGTCTTCTGTTGTAAACAAAACTGTATCACGTAGTCCGCGAACACCGACCCGTCACCGAGTCGCTTAAGCGTTTTGTGGGAAGCCAAGTTCTGTGTCAATATCAAGAAATCTATCTGTGTACACTTCAATTTCCTTTTCTTTTTACAATCAATTCCACAAATGGCATCCCAACGTTAAACAGAGGCGTAAAAAAGCAATAACGAAAATAGTTGAAATAATTTTCAAGGTTGTGAATATGTTTTACAAAAACAAAAGATAAAACATTTTCCCCACCAAGGATAGTGCTATGAGAGTTATTTTAAGTGGGACACAGAAGTCGGTTCACTTAATTTTGCTTGGGTGAAAAAATAATGTGTCGGTCTACTGATCTTGGAAGAATAGCATACAGAATTATTCGGGTGTCTGGAAATCCCTACGAAGTTATTTTAACCGCCTGTAGATTACAACATTGTGTTGTATGAATATGACACTACCACTGTCTCTCCATTTATGAAATTACACGTTCGGCAGGATTGAACCACCAGATGTAAAAACTGCTTAGTGCGTGAGAATGTTGTCAACCCACACTACGCCTAATCTCTTGTCGTAGAAAACTGTACTTCCACTAACATAAAATACGGCCAGGTCAGAAGTGGACCTAAATCATTCAATATCTTTCACAGAGAAAAAGCTGAATAAATTACATTTCTGAGCATGAGGAGAACTGTTGGACAAGATCATCAAACTTCTAGGATAATGTACGTGTTAACGGCTAACTGGTTTTCGTATCGATATATCTTATGGATGTCCCATTGACGAACCAGCGAGCTGTGCAAACACTGTTGAGCGTGTGCTGCACAGTACTGATGGAAGTAGCCCATGCCAAATCTCCAAAAGAAAGACTGATTTTAGAAATACCAAAGCTGGTGAATTAGATACTGGAACATACATCAATAACTGATTTAGGACTCCTTAAGAAAATTTAAATTTCGATCATCTTCTGTGATTTAACAACAGTCAACGATAATGTATATGATAATAAACTGACATAAAAATGAAAGGACCGTCCCAATGTACAAAACCTGCTCTAAAACCAAAATTATTTTACCATTGTTAAGAAAGCAAGAAGCAAATATTATACCAGCAAAAACCGCCTCCCTAAAATATCAATGTTGGCTTCACTCCCTTTGAGCCAACATGCCAGTGACAGGTCAGATAGCGGTACCTTCAATTATATTCATGCATTCGTCCTAGCCAAGGTATTAAATTACAAATATTTTCCATCGAAATAATGAAGATTTCTATATCTCAGTGATACCAAAACAAGATTCGAAATTTTTAAAGAACGGTTCATTAATAAGTAGGTAAGGAAGTTTATATTTTACATAAAATTCATATTATTAACCAACTCGTGGACTCTAATTCAAATCAAAATATCGTAAAAAGTGTCTAATGAGTAACACATAACGCCTGACATCGTTGCTACAAAACATGTCACCAAGTAGTCATATATAGTTGACGTAGCAATTTGTAGTTCACGAGAATTGCTCAAAGTAACGGTCACCAACCTTAATGCAAGCATGAGAACGGCGTTCCTTGATTCTGCGGCACACGTCCAAATGTGATATATCCTGTAGCGACATAAAACTGGTATCTAATGTAAATACCAGTCTAATTAATATGTTACGCTCAAAATGGCAGCTGAAAAAACTACCAAAACGTCTGGAAGATGCATATTTAATGCGGCTGGAATCCGTAAGTCAAAAACTTATTAACTACCACTGCAAAAAATTGCAATATATTTTGTAGGTAAATTTGTTCCCGGCCTACTATCGTCAAGCAGCAGTCTTCTGTTGTAAACAAAACTGTATCACGTAGTCCGCGAACACCGACCCGTCACCGCGTCGCTATAGCGTTTCGTGGGAAGCCAAGTTCTGTGTCAATATCCAGAAATCCATCTGTGTACACTTCAATTTCCTTTTCTTTTTACAATCAATTCCACAAATGGCATCCCAACGTTAAACAGAGGCGTAAAAAAGCAATAACGAAAATAGTTGAAATAATTTTCAAAGTTGTGCATATGTTTTACAAAAACAAAAGAAAAAACATTTTCCCCACCTAGGATAGTGATATGAGAGTTATTTTAAGTGGGACACAGGAGTCGGTTCACTTAATTTTGCTTGGGTGAAAAAATAATGTGTCGGTCTACTGATCTTGGAAGAATAGCATACAGAATTATTCGGGTGTCTGGAAATCCCTACGAAGTTATTTTAACCGCCTGTAGATTACAAAATTGTGTTGTATGAATATGACACTACCACTGCCTCTCCATTTATGAAATTACACCTTCGGCAGGATTGAACCACCAGATGTAAAAACTGCTTAGTGCGTGAGAATGTTGTCAACCCACACTACGCCTAATCTCTTGTCGTAGAAAACTGTACTTCCACTAACATAAAATACGGCCAGGTTAGAAGTGGACCTAAATCATTCAATATTTTTCACAGAGAAAAAGCTGAATAAATTACATTTCTGAGCATGAGGAGAACTGCTGGACAAGATCATCAAACTTCTAGGATAATGTACGTGTTAACGGCTAACTGGTTTTCGTATCGATATATCTTATGGATGTCCCATTGACGAACCAGCGAGCTGTGCAAACACTGTTGAGCGTGTGCTGCACAGTACTGATGGAAGTAGCCCATGACAAATCTCCAAAAGAAAGACTGATTTTAGAAATACCAAAGCTGGTGAATTAGATACTGGAACTTACATCAATAACTGATTTAGGACTCCTTAAGAAAATTTAAATTTCGATCATCTTCTGTGATTTAACAACAGTCAACGATAATGTATATGATAATAAACTGACATAAAAATGAAAGGACCGTCCAAATGTACAAAACCTGCTCTAAAACCAAAATTTCTTTATCATTATTAAGAAAGCAAGAAACAATTATTATACCAGCAAAAACCGCCTCCCTAAAATATCAATGTTGGCTTCACTCCCTTTGAGCCAACATGCCAGTGACAGGTCAGATAGCGGTACCTTCAAGTATATTCATGCATTCGTCCTAGCCAAAGTATTTCATTACAAATATTTTCCATCGAAATAATGAAGATTTCCATATCTCAGTGATACCAAAACAAGATTCGAAATTTTTAAAGAACGGTTTATTAATAAGTAGGTAAGGAAGTTTATATTTTACATAAAATTCATATTCTTAACCAACTCGTGGACTCTAATTCAAATCAAAATATGGTAAAAAGTGTCTAATGAGTAACACATAACGCCTGACATCGTTGCTACAAAACATGTCACCAAGTAGTCATATATGNGTAAAAAGTGTCTAATGAGTAACACATAACGCCTGACATCGTTGCTACAAAACATGTCACCAAGTAGTCATATATGTGAACTAAAGATGGAATTACACATGAGAGTGAGAGTGTGTCTGGCCCACGTATTGCATACGTGGAGATTGTACTGGTAATTGCTACTGATCACAGGTACTGTTTCGTTATGTCCTATCCCATTTAATGCCAGTTCTTCGCCGGATAAAATGCACGATTCATTATCACCTGCCTACATCGAGGTCGCACGTTTTTTTGAAAATGAAATATTTGCAGTATGAAATGTGACTTTAATTTGTAGAAAAATTCAGTCATCGAAACCAAGCTCATTTCCCACGTTACAGATTTCCACTTAAATATATAGCAATACATGTATGTAGTTAACGTACTCGTCAGCATACCGTTCATAAAGGTGTATAGTTGATGCCATTTACTCAAACGAAAAGGATTCGATCAGACTTGACATAAAATTATTTGATTTTGGTTTCAGTTTTCTTGGAAAATATGTAAAATATCATACCATATACGTATGTGTGTATTCATTTGTATATACGTCAAATAAATATAAATACAAATTATATTATCAATATCATTGCAGTAATACNTATGTGTGTATTCATTTGTATATACGTCAAATAAATATAAATACAAATTATATTATCAATATCATTGCAGTAATATAACGCCAAATAACGGTCTTTAGGACGACGCAGTCTTTCATAAAGCTATTCCATGTACATTTTTGTAAACCCTGGATGTGAAAAAGTTTCAAAGCGTGAGATAATGTCAAACGAAAGCAAATATTTCACACCCTGTGAAATAAATTTAGGCCAGTGAAATGTGGGATATCCATATAACTGGAATGCGATTACTTTCTCGATATCTCGCTCTGTGGTCGTTTTACACTTGTTGTGCAAGATTTTTTTTAGGAGTGTTTATAATAAATATTTAACACTTACGTGTATATATGATACTACACTGAAAAAAATGGTGGCCAAGAAAGGTTTTTGGCGACCAAAACATTGTTTTGTCAATATAGATACGACAAAAGATTTGGTGGTGCCAACAAAATTTATTTGTCGTTCCAGTATTCAGTGGAAATTACAAAATGACGTTTGTGGTCACCAATAAATTCAGTGTGTTTGTAGGAAATAATGTTTTCGTAAGTTGCAGCGAAAATTTTACAATAATAGCACCAATAAAGGCAAGTAAGGTTCAGAAAGTTATGTTATTGGTTGTGGAATTTTGTAAGTAGGCATGTTCAAACAACAAACACTAAGTTTCCAGAATGTGTCCAGGGTAATGAGAACTGAGATCACAATGTGTATTTACATAGGCTCATTTCTCAGCTATTTTGTAAGATAGCAGCATAAAAAATAAGTTAATAATGTCATGTCTCGGGAATTAATAAACAGATACCTGTCAAATGTGGTGATGTTGAATGCCTTATGGTAGACCATGGTACTTTATATTTTCTTAGTGAGCAATATACTTTTTTTAATGGTGATTAAATTAATATTAAATAAAATTTATTTTTGGTAACATTGGTTCGTATATACAGGACAGGGTCTTCTTTAAATACGGTGACAAACTCCGTCCACATGTCCCTTACGACAACATTAGGCAAAATCAAATCAAACATACGGTCTAAAGTGCGTTCCAAGGGCGGTACACATCCTTGGAGTTGAAGACGGGAGACCACGCAATTGCACATTCTGCAACATGTATATCCAATTAAACCGATACACTTCGAATAACGAGTTAATACATAAATATTTACAATCCGAGTAACGCCTGTTGCCATCTGAAAATACCTTGTTACCAAAATAGCGGTTGCAGCCCTGATTTTGCAGAGCATAGTGTGTCACCGGCAATTCATCAGTTTTATAGTCGTGGATTATAAAGTAACACATTGAAATAAAAGAAAAATACTGGGTACATCGTTGGCCTTATCCAAACCCTTTCTGAGAAATAAATGCATGCAATAAACAAGCACAAAATAACTTAGCCACGTACTTAGACAACAGGCAGTACACCACCAGCGATCATCGGAAGTCACGTGACATACTAAACTAAGAGATGAACAGAAGTTACGATGCCGGTGGACTGAACCATAATGAATAGTGTGAGGTAAGCTTTATCCACAGGCTACCGGTTTGATTATAAGTACATTTTGTAGAAGGTGCGATTGGGTGGTCTTTCGTCTCCAACTTCATGAGAGTATTCCGCCCTTGGGATATTCTTTAGATAGTAAGGTGTGTATCTTCTCGCCTTATTTATCGTAAAGAATGTGTGGGCGTAGTTTTTCCCCGTATCTAAGAAACATATTGTATGTATGTGTATAAAGACGCACACGCAACATTAATCTGAATGGTTATATTATATATAGAAGACAATTGAAGCTCGTAATAATACTGTATTCACGTTGAAGATATTGTAGTTGAGTGTTTATTATAGTAGCTTAAATCCCACACAGTTTTATTCATATAGGATTTAAGCCAACGCTATTTTAAGCGTATTTCAAAGAGGAAGGAATTTCTTACAACAAAAACGAAACTCGTTCACCAATATTTATTGGACGTAATACGGCCTTTATCTATAAGATTTGTATTATATAACATGGAATGTTCTAAAGTGTAATTACAGAAATAAAAGTACACTTCCACTGAATTTAAGTAATAATTCTCGTCAGTTTGAAATAATTTCATATGTTAATAGATTCGCATGTCTGCCGTAGGAAGTGCGTTTAAGAGGTTTGGTATATAATACATTATTAAAAGTAATTGGATATTTTGTAGTGGTGTTNTTAAGAGGTTTGGTATATAATACATTATTAAAAGTAATTGGATATTTTGTAGTGGTTTTGATCTCAAAAGGCGCTTAAAAATCGTTCTGTGTTCAATGACACAAATTTACGTTCTCATTTAAATTCCGAGGGTAAAATTTTTTTTTTGTTAAAGTGGGTAAAACGGCTGTATTCAGAAAAAGTTTAAGCTGCTAAATTTTCACTAAAATACTTTAGATTTGTCGTTAGGCAAGAATCGTAATTTTATCTTGTTTAAAGTGTCATTATAATGATAGGACAACCGCTTAAAGTCATGTTCAGGCTAGTCGCCGACCAAAAGACAGAGAAACAGTTGAGCACCATTCTCGTAAAGGCGATAAGGTTGGTGGTGATTGAGCATAAGTGGGCCTTAAAGCTCACATGTTTCGAGGCCAAGAAAGTGCAAAATGGCTACAGGCAAGTATGACCCTTAATCATTTGCCCTGACGTTACTTACAAATGTTTCATAAAATACGATTTTCATAATTTCACTAACTTTAATTCATATCTGATATTAGAAGTGTGAAAACGCGGAATAATTAAGTACTTGATCAAGGAGAGCCTTGTGCTTACTACGGGAGAAAATAATGTTCATTTGCAGAGTTCCCAGCGATGCGTAATTATGAAGAGAGAAAACACTAATTCTGGAAGTATTTGGTTATGACCTCTTCTTCTGACAACGTAAGCAGCCAGAAAAATTCNAAGAGAGAAAACACTAATTCTGGAAGTATTTGGTTATGACCTCTTCTTCTGACAACGTAAGCAGCCAGAAAAATTCTTTTAGTGGTGGAAGGACAGTGTATTATATAACAATTGCTAACTAAAGCAACAAATGTACACAAACTGATAGTATATGGAAAGAAATTTTCAGGTTTTTATAAAATAGTACACCTAATAAAATTTTTTANTAGTATATGGAAAGAAATTTTCAGGTTTTTATAAAATAGTACACCTAATAAAATTTTTTATTTTTATCTCGTTTATTTGTTGAATAGCTTGTATTCCGATTAGCAAAATATAAATATTACTTTTCAAAAATATAAATAAACTGAGCGGAAAGCTACATATTGGCTGAAAATTGAAATGAGGTAATTCTTTAAATTAAGTGCAAAACGACTAAAATAAATATTTTCTTAAATATATTTTTTCCCCCATTAGTGCTATAATAAATTGATATTTCACTTTTATATAAGTTACAAGGAATACGTTTTAAGTATAGGTATAAATTAGAAATTATAAAATAAAATTTTTTTTCGTATAAACTGAAAAACAATGCTTATTTGTATTACAATTGTTTGATAATGATTTTTAAGAGGCAATATGTGATCCTCCCCAGAAAGAAGGGATGTCCGACAACACAATTATTTATTTGCAATGTATGTTTTGTTTTCATTGTAAGGCTAACGATGCTTTCATGTATTTCAACATACGTGTTTGGTTGCTTAAATGTCCAATTCAGGCATTAAAAATTAACCAGAGTTTGACTTTTTAATTTTTATTAAATGTGTGACTTTCCTTCCAAGAATTTAAAGAAAACAATTTTTTTAAAGCATAATCATTACCAGGTAGTATTTATTTCGTACCTAGTGGTTTATTAATAATGTCAAAATAGTTATCTTTATTGAGATTCAGTAGAAACTCATTCCACAGCACAATTGACACAGTCGTGCTATAGTTTGAGTATTCTTGGAAACAACCTATTATAGAGTATCATGAAAATTGGTTTTATAAAATTCTGTTATACATATAAAAACTATTTTTAATTTGTAGTCTTCAGGAAATCAAAAACCTTAACCAACATCTCCAAAAGAGCGACACTTAAATAACTTAAAAAAAATTTCTGAAAATTCATACCAAAATAGGATAAACGACCTATTTACCAACGACAATGGAGAATGATTTTTTTCAAAACAAAATTGAAATTCATCAAAAGGAACGTACCGGATTCCGAAGACTTTGGTAGAAGTTGTATACTAAATGGAATTTCAGAATATTTCCATTCTTAAATGGTAAGACGGTGAGTGCCGAGGAGTTGAGAGAAAATCTAGTTTTATAGACCACATAACCACAAATGTCACTTGTTAACTAAACTAACCGCAACTAGGCGGGCCCCACGTAAGCTGTTTTGAGCATGGAGGTGGAGGCTACTTTCAAATACAGCTTTCAGACCTGACAATGGAAACTGGTAACTAGAGTAGAGGCCAACTTTAACAAAGAAAAGAACGAAAACAAATCTTACAAATTCAAATTGAAGCGTTTGCGTATCTTCCAGTGTACTTGACAAAATTACTTCGGTGTTTAATGAAATGTCATCATCGCATCTTCATGGCAGCTGATGAGTGCCGTACGGGAATTCATTATACGTAATTATATTTCGGGTATTTACTGGTGCTGTTACACATACACAGGTCAATGACTAAGTAAGAAATGAAAGCATTACTTCAGCCCCTGAAGCCCTGCACGCCATCTAGCGATAACTTAGAAAGTTAGTAAACGCTATATCATCACTCAGATTTTAAAGAAACATACAACATTGTCGTTTGAATTCGTTTTAAAATATGTGCTACTAAACACTGTTGGCACAGAGCCCGTTACACACACTGTCGTCCTAAATTAATTAGTACTAATTACTAACCGTCGGACTGCGTGTTACCAACTTTGACACAACATATAACAATCTAAAAATATTATAAAACAATTTTCTCATGTCACGAAGAACATTATTATGAAATAAAATACAAACCGTAATTATCGTTTTAATTTAAAAATATTGTTCCATACTTTTATATAAAAAATGTTGGTTCGCTAACGTTGGCCCAAGGAAAATACATAAAA
>NQII01011189.1:36911-59074 GCA_002778355.1 Clitarchus hookeri
GAACTTAGTCTGCCAGCTTGTCAAGGAAGGATCTACAAAGAAGAGAGATTTGCAACAGCAACGCCTGCTTATGCAGTTGCAAGGTGTCGTCCCCTCATCCTGTTGGCGGTGAACTTAGTTTGCCAGCTTGTCAAGGAAGGATCTACAAAGAAGAGAGATTTGCAACAGCAACGCCTGCTTATGCAGTTGCAAGGTGTCGTCCCCTCATCCTGTAGGCGGAGAACTTAGTCTGCCAGCTTGTCAAGGAAGGATCTACAAAGAAGAGAGATTTGCAACAGCAACGCCTGCTTATGCAGTTGCAAGGTGTCGTCTCCTCATCCTGTAGGCGGAGAACTTAGTCTGCCAGCTGGTCAAGAAAGGATCTACAAAGAAGAGAGATTTGCGACAGAAAAATTACTTTTATATAATGCTGGTTTTGTTTCTCTTTATAATGATATGTAGACTTTCGGTTGTCCCAAACTGTGTATAAGAATTCTATATTTTTAAATTCAAGCGCTTTGAAGAAATAAAAACTNTAGACTTTCGGTTGTCCCAAACTGTGTATAAGAATTCTATATTTTTAAATTCAAGCGCTTTGAAGAAATAAAAACTGAATCATATATTTTACGTTATACGTATTGAATTCGCAAAGAGATACTTTTGAAATACGTGGCTGTCTTATGTTTAGAATAAGGTGTATTCTAAACCACATATGCATCGCCAGACAATCAAATAAGTCGTCTCAAAGGAAAACCCATTCTTGTGTACACTTTTCCACAAGTGGTCAGTTAATAATTATAAATTATTTGTCTTTGTAATCATGGATAGCTCTCCAATATATTCATTGCACGTCGTTATTTACCTTGTCGTCCTAGAGCTTGGAGTATTCACGGAACTTTTCATTTCGAGTTTCACGCCAATTGATACTATTAAACATATGCGTGTGATATATATTTATATATAATACCGAGGTTATATTTTTAATCTTAACAGAAGCAAAAACCCATACCAAAACTACTTAGATCACTTATTCCTTAGCTGAAGTATGTCGTTTATGTAAATAACTAAGTAAGTTAGATTTGACGAAAATACAACATATTTTAGAAGAATCAGAAAGTTTTTATAAACATATTATGTTACAATGTGAATGATTACGCTATATTTATAATTATAATACTAAAATAAATATTTCGTTGTGATATATAACGGGAAAAAATATGTTATTACTTATAAATTGCAATATACTTTAAATTCATATATTAATTTTTATTTGTATTATATATATAAAGAATGCGTTTGTAAACTAACATTAAAATAAATTCCCATAATCTTATTTTACAGTTAAATAAAAATAATCCAAAAATACACTCATGGGCAAAAAATTATAACCTTGAAAGAATCGCGCGAATACAACGAAGGTTGCCAAACGTATAGTTATAGCCCGACATGTGCTCCATTTGTGTTAAATGTGAATTGCTTGTTCGGATGTGCCACAAGGGATCATATGTCCCTGCATCATTCATAGCTGCAAGACACAGAATAAGGTCTTAGCAGCAGCGTGAGCCACAGAGCCAAGTGCAGTGAAGACGCGACATTAACCGACAGCGTATTCGACAAGCCTTTGCACCATTCAATGAATTGGAGAGAGATCGCATTTTCAGCCTCCGAGAGGCAGGTTGCATGTTTTGGCGCATTTCTTGCCGCCTGAACCGTTCTGCCCTAACTGTAAGTCAGTTTTGGACACAGTGGAAACACGAGGGTACACACACCCATCGAGAAGGCTCGGGTCGACCCCAGCGGAGGACCAGCAGGGAGGATCGTTTCATAACGCGACAAGCGGTAAGAACTCTACGAGTGTCACTGCGCACCTTCCAGGTGCCTTCAGTCTACACCAACCGGAAGTAGGAAATGGCACCCCACACAATACAAGCTCTCGTTGCGGCTGTGTACTGCTCTACTATGAAGTGTGGATCACGGCGCTTGCCAGGACTTTTCCAGACTAGGATTAGACTGTCGTCTGTATCGAGACAGATCTGAGATTGATCGGTCAACACAACTCGTGGCTAATCCATAAGATGTGATGCTACCCGTGATCGGGGATGCTCAGGTCGTAATGGCAAGGGACGCCGCGAAGACAGATCCCGCTCCACTAGCCGCCTGGATGTACATGGTACTGGTGGACGACGGTGTACCACCAGCTGCTCGTGACATGTCCCTGGATGGTGCGCAGTGACGCTAGTGGATTACTTTCAACCTGTTGCACAATGTCAATATCCTCCCTGTTGGTGGTCCTCAACGACGACTGCATACTCTCCTGTTCCCACTGCGTTCATAAAGAGATGTAAGCCCTATACCAAGAAATTGCAGGTTGTATGAAGGCGTGAACTGTTCAGTGAACCTTGTTNCTCGTGACATGTCCCTGGATGGTGCGCAGTGACGCTAGTGGATTACTTTCAACCTGTTGCACAATGTCAATATCCTCCCTGTTGGTGGTCCTCAACGACGACTGCATACTCTCCTGTTCCCACTGCGTTCATAAAGAGATGTAAGCCCTATACCAAGAAATTGCAGGTTGTTCACCACTGATTGGGTTTTTTAAACTCACAAATTTGATTGCCATTCTACGAGTCTAGATCGTTTCAAAATGTATTTTTATAGGTATGGCAATAATGCAGTTTTCTCACTTGTAAAAAGACATGCCTTCGTTTTGCTCTGCCCTCTAGGCGTGGAAAAGCATGTGTGACTGAGGCGTAACTCCGTGATCTCAGTCCCGAAACATCATTAATTTTCTTCTTTCTTTCTTAAAAGTGCAGCTGTGTAAAAGCAGTAAGCTTATTGTTCCCACCAGATGCATCCTCACTGAAATAACTGCTCGCTGACATGCAGGTGGAAGCTTTAGTAACGCAGGACTATTTGTTATTAAGCTGAGCTCATTATTTACGTCCTCTTCATACCTTCAATGCTGAAGCCCTAATTCATTCCCTTGATATTAATTTGCTTTCTGCCACTCCCATGTGCGTTTTGTCAGACTGAACATTCATCACACACAGATGGCCTACAGCATTGTACCAGTCTTTTATCTCAGNCCCATGTGCGTTTTGTCAGACTGAACATTCATCACACACAGATGGCCTACAGCATTGTACCAGTCTTTTATCTCAGCTGCCTTCAACTAGTACACGCGGCCAATTGTTTTACATTTGCCGGTGCAAATCCATGAATTCTAGTAACGATGCTCTTTAGAGATTCATAAAGCACTGAGAACAAAAGAAATATAAACGATATTTTACCACTATTGTATAATACAATATAAACTTTCGAGAAGATATGGTAAAAGTAGAAGTTAACTATAACATTTGTGAATGTTTTGTTATTTTCTAAACCTCAACTTTACTTACTGTATTGTAGGTAAATATTTTCAAAGATGATCGCACTTGGTTTAATTAGAAGGCGATACTTTCCACACTAGGGCAACCCAATGAGAGCCGCTGGAAGAAGTTTGTATTTCGCAGTAGAAGGCTACATATAATGCGTTAAACACNCTAGGGCAACCCAATGAGAGCCGCTGGAAGAAGTTTGTATTTCGCAGTAGAAGGCTACATATAATGCGTTAAACATGTTCATTGCAATAATGATGGTTTGTTTATCAATGAAATTGATAAAATGCATTATTGGAAATTTCTTGATATTTGATGGAATATTGCTAATTTAATTTACAAATTTACAAAAAATATTGAATAAAAATTAAAAGCAAAAATTTACCAATTTAAATATATAACTCTTTGTCCTTGCATAGATGCACATAATTTCTTATGAAGTTTTATAAGCTTAGATGGCAGGCAGGCCTTGGCGTCTGGCTGACAAAAATTTAATTGTAGATGGAATCAGACACATGTTCAACAGTCGTGAGACAATTACAAAAACACACGATGGAGTCGAACACAGAAAACTTCGTACCGTAAGCTGGCGTATCGATAACTTCATTACAGAGGTAGAATTCGGAGCATCAACTTTGGTTACAATTAGTCCTATGTTTTGGTAGCTAGGGTTTACTTACCTAGAATATTTACAGCACTGCCACTTTGAAAACAAAATTTTCGGTATTTGAAATCACGTAAGATTACATATGTTCTATCGTAAAAATAATAGTGTGAAGAATTTGGTTGAAATCAGTTAATTGTTTCCCGAGATATGCCACAAAAAATTAGTTTTCTGATTTTGTTGTCTGTACAACATAGTTTAAAAAATAAACTCTCTATATGGTGTTACTAACACACTCTCTCAGTATATATTGTTTGGTTAATTTTGTAAAATTATTTAACATACGTGATAAACTAATCTAAATTATTTATGTGAACAGTATTTTCAACATAACTTTCTAACCAAATTAAATAATATTAGTTTACATAGTTTTCTGCTAAATATCATGTGTGGGAAATTTGGTGAGGGAAAGAGATGTTTTGGGGAGATATAAAACAAATATTATATTTTATCACCGGTCAAAAGCTTACAAAATGCGGCCAAATGTATGTCTCCATAAGAATACTCTATGTTCCCATTGGATCCTCTCAGCATGCACACAAATTCTGGTTGAATGTTGTTAAATAGTTTAATATATATAAAACCTAAACAAAATTATTTACATTCCCGCTATTTAAGAAAATACCAGACACNTTGTTAAATAGTTTAATATATATAAAACCTAAACAAAATTATTTACATTCCCGCTATTTAAGAAAATACCAGACACTACTAAAACATGTAAGTTAACATGGCGTACAGTATCATTACTTTTGTGTAAATTTGTTGGGAAAAGTTATATTAGTCGTCGATATATTAAAAGTGTTATCAAGTTCCTTAAGTATCATATACATATAGGATAAAAAGTATATATATAATCAGATCCGGTGCTTGTTATGGATATAGAAAGACTCTGAATCTTCGATGAAATTTTTAGTGACATATTGCACACTGCGATAATATTCACATTACTGTTTATTTTGGAAATATGCGACTGCTCCCTCATGTCATATACATTTACGCGGTCTTCGAAAGTATTACTTGTCGCCTGAATTTCAAGGATATCAAGTAATTACTTCCCGAGATAAGACCAAAATAAACGAGTTTTATATATATATTTTTTAATGGCTGACAAAATGTTTACGTAGAAGAAAATGTGATGTTTGAATAGGTACGGCCAGCATGTGAAGTAAAATTGAAAGATCTTCCAGCTTCGTGTCGTTTACCGACGAAGCGCGAANTGAATAGGTACGGCCAGCATGTGAAGTAAAATTGAAAGATCTTCCAGCTTCGTGTCGTTTACCGACGAAGCGCGAATAACAAGACAATGTTTGTTGACGTCTTGTAACAGTCACGTGTGGGCGAGGCAAACACTTGACGCACCCATCATCCGCAATTACCAAGAGACAATATGGCGTGAACAAATGGTGTGGTATTGTAGGATACTGTTTCATTCGGACATACATGTTGCCTGCACTCTTCAACGCTGGCAGTTACCATCTTTATCGTCAATTTGAACATATGGGTTCATATTCCATCAATAAGATCCCACAAATGCTACCGCGTCATATCGAATGGATCGCAATAAGAGTGGTAACTGTTATTATTTCCATGAAGTAATTGGTTAACATCGACAGGTTTTGTGGTGTTACATATGTTTTTACACTAACACACTATCCAGAAACGCAGTAGTACATCTTATATATTTTCATCGATATCTGTTATAATCTGGTGCGTCGGGTGCAACTTCAAAGGCGAGTACCGTCCTTGGGAGTTGACTTAGACCATAGGTCCTATATATGTTTTCTAAGACTATTTTCGTGATTTACCTTCAGCTGAAATTGGTCGGTTGAATTTAGGTACAACCTGTATTAAAAAAAATAACTGTGACTGTCTGACTGTCTGACTGAACGAATAATATATCAACCCCTATTCTCAACCTTTAGTCCAAGAAAAATTAAATTTAAGGGAAACATTTATCGTGTAGTGTAGGCAGCCACAAAGAAGGAATTATCAAAAGCCAACCTACAAAGGGGTGATTTGGGGGTACAAAGTTTGTATGGGAAATATATGTTAGATGGTTCTCTAAACTCGAAAATTCGTGAAAATACACATTAAAATATATTATTACACACATGTTTTGCTGTATATAGAAATAAACCCCTTAGTAAAACAGTTATATTACTGTAAAACTTCGTACAATTAATATACGAAATAAATAATCAGATTTAGAAAGCTATAACTAATATTCTAAGAAATTACTCATACGTAAAACAAAATTATTAAAGTATTATAGGAATTTTTAATTATTCAATATATTGTCAATAAATGGGGCTATGTACATTTATATCGCCCTGTTGTTAATAAATATTGACTTCTCCGGGAATGTTAGGTAATAAAATACAAGATGAACGAACCAAAGAAGCATACATTTTTGGTTACATATATGATAAACAAAAAAAAAACATTGAAAAGTAAAAAAATTACAGGATATTTAGCATTAATTAAGGCGTTTATAATATTTAGTATTTATCTTTTCAACCAATTATCTGTGAAGTCATAAATGTGGTTTCAGAAGTGAGGATTATAAAAACTTTAAAGTGAGTATTATCAAAGATTTGTGCTTCACGGCCTCCTACAATGGAAGTTCAAGCAGAGGTACTTCACTTACTCACCAACATACTTGTTAGTGCATTTCAAACATCTTTATAGAAGATAAAAATCACAAATGTTACTTCTACATCACCATAAACTAGAGTGCAAACAATGGCACTACCTTTCGTAATCGGTTAGTACCGTTAAACAAAATACATTAGAGCCGAGGAAAATTTTCAACAATTTGATTGGGCAGTCCAGATTAGCAAAATACGCGAAGAACAGTAATGTCTACAAGAGTGCACAACTAAAGATAACTTTAAATTAGCTAGTCAGCCTGCGCTTGCCAGATCAGCGTACGTATGACGAAATATATACGGTACTTATCGTCCATTTTGACAGAACCAGGAACTAATACAGTATGAGAAAGTGTTAAATTCTTGCCAATTACATAAAAAAATAATAAAACTATAGCTAATTTTGCTCTATGCATAATACAAGGAGCCGCTCCCTGTGACAATGGCAACTTCATGGACAGAATGTAAATTCAACAACATTTACGTGGTTTCAATTCTCGTTTGATATGCAATGAAATTATAGCCAAGAATCTGATCACATTTACCTTACCATATGAGATAGCCCACACAACACAACCAGTGAAGTAAATATTGCCGGATCATCAGCCACATCAAACCCCTTCTTTACTCGTGTGTGTGATGTACCACTGGCACAACGCGAAGCCTATGCCAAAGAGATATAGGCCAAGATCGCATCAGGTTTCTATGAGAGTGTTCAACTCTGTAGCCAACATTGGAGAGAATAAGGCCTCACGGCCTGCTGCGACACATTCGTGCAAAATATGTCTTCGGGTTTTCGTAATAGTATCAGTGATATTCTTATAACATTTTGAATTTATTTGAGTGGATTGTTATCAAGTGATAACTAGTTAGTTCGAACGACTTTTGGACGCGCGATCTGATCGGTCTGCGCACGCAGGTGGCACAGATAAGGGCGAGATTCGCGTGTTTCTCTGCGGCTCCTGCCAGTGTGAGTGGCAGTCGAGCCCAGCCGCAGTAGAGCCTTGAGGCGGTGCGCGCGTGACTGAAAACATGCAAATAACCAAGTAATATTGCACTGTTAAATAAAAATGCCATCGATTTCGGACTAATAATACGTCAGATTTAAAACTCTGATTGCAGTAATAGTAATATTAATCACTTTTTTAAATAAAGTAGCTTAAAACAAATAAATCATTCTATATTAAACTAATAAAATAACTTGTTTACTATCTTATATTATATGGTTGAAATATTTATGTTTGTAACAGTACCAAAAAAAGTATTTTTTTAAACTATTAAAATTTATATTTGTTACCTTATAAGATATTTAAATAGACTAATGGGTATTGTAAGAAATTCTTAAATTTATTAAATGTTATCAAAATATATTTAACTGTATTTATAAAATATATTTATAAAAATATAAAAATATTTATTTTTCTAAACTATTATCAAAGTATATAAATAAAGAGCAAAAAATATTTAAAAGCCTTCCTTAATAGCTTTGATCCTAATGAAGCAGTAAATTTACAAGTTAGTTCAATCAAACTAAATAAAAACAATTTATTGAAATGGAAAATTTACTAGTGGAAAAGTAATCAACATAGTGTATTAAGTTTTTTATTGTATTAGATTTTTCAGTATTAAGTATTAATACAGATAATATTTTGCACTTAAATTATATTAGAAAAAATAATTTTTAAATTAGTGAATTTCTATCAATGAAACAATCAGTGGCGTTTCACTGATACCACTGGAATCATTTTCGGTGGTTTGCTGTCAGATTAACCTAAACCTACGTAGTGTTCGGTAACTATAAATATATCCTGAAAATTTACTTCCATTATACGCATAGGAAGGTAAGACAAATTTGCTAAAGATAGTAAGAAAAATTCGCAAAACTGTTTTCTTTGGTTAATTTGAAAGAGAAAACGCTTCTAAGCAAAAACCTGATAAATCATTAGTAAAAAAAAATTCCAGGAAATTCCCCATTATATTTGGAAAAAAAAAAGTCACATTAGAAGAAAGAATTTCTCTACTTAGGCAAACAATTTCTAAGGAATTTGTATATTTACCTTTTGAGCCAACACAGTTGTTCTGACCCAGTATTTTAACAAAATATTGACGTAAACCCAGATTAGTCGTTCTGACTCTTTTTTCCTGATTAATATAACAATAATTATGTAACTTTGGGTATAATGAGCGAAACTTTAGACAAACACTGGAAATTTTACAGAATGTTAATAACAAGTACATTATTTACTTTAATAGGAACAATTGATACAAATGCTTTCGCTTTTACACTGAAATTATTGCAAAAGATTTCAAGTGTTTTAATGAAACGCGTGAGTGATTTGTAAAAGTTGCGATTATATAATACATTTATATTAAGAACCTTCTTTCAGAGAATTTTTTTTTTTAATAAGAAGTAGTTTTTCCATGTTTCTTTTACTGAACTCGTAAAGAATAAATAGCCACAGCCGGCGTTTGTAGAAAATATTATATGTGGCGTCATCAGCAATGTGCAGATGTTTACAAATATTATCCAAACTACTTGCGATCTTATCACTTTAAGCAAAACGCAGTTTTTTTTTAATAGCTGGTAGAATACGTCTACTTCAGCTTTAAGTGATTCCCCCTGAGATTATGATATTTATTTTTTTCTTTCTCACTGTAAGCTACCACCGCCGATTTTTTTCGTTCATCACATCTCTGGAAAGTGTCCTCTTTAAACATTCAAAAATAAGGTAACTTATTTTTTCTTCAGAAATTGATGTGGAAGAACCATTTTTTTCTATCAACTTTTACTTGTTGCGTTAATTTTTTATGTCACTAAAAACGTTTCCCTATAAATCAAAATCTAGCCGCACAATTTAAATATACTCTATTCAGAATATATATAAGGTCTTGTTAGATTGTTGTTTAGACTATAATGAGATGGACGTATATCAAATCTTTAAAACATGACCCTCTGTCACTACAAAAAATTCATGTGACAACTTCTAGGTCCCGAAATGTCATGAATACATTGAATTGTTACTGTTTATTTATAATTTTTTCGTCGTGCTTTTTCTTCCCTGTTGGTTAATCTATTCGTTTCTCTGGTTATTTTAGTTTTTCCTGTATGGTTGGTAGTGTTGAATTGTCAGGTTTCAGACAAGGAATCATTTTTCCTGACTTGTTTTCCATTGTGGTGCTTCTTTTTGTGTGCGTTTCATTTTTTATGTTTCAGGTGTGTCAACTGATATAGTTTCTTTTTGCATTTATTGTTCACTTATGTAGGTATTTTCGTTTTCGTCATCATGTTGCTTTTTCTTTTGATTTGATTTTGTTGTCTGTCCTGTATTGTAATAAGTTAATCGTCATTTTGCCGTTTTATTTATAAACATATTTGTTTTCTGTTGATAGGGAAACAGCTGCTCCTAATTATCAGTCTGTGGTGTTTTAAAAAGATTTTTTTTTTTTTCAGTTTTTTTTTCAGTTTTTCTCTTGCTGAGTTTTGTGTGTGTGCGGGATTTTTATTTAGAGTAAAGTTCGGCAATGTGCACATTCCAATCACATCATCAAAATGACACGTAGTCGCCATTTCCACTTAAATTCAAAGATAAAATAATGTCGCACGGGTTATATAATTATAGATGTACCNTGACACGTAGTCGCCATTTCCACTTAAATTCAAAGATAAAATAATGTCGCACGGGTTATATAATTATAGATGTACCAGGAAAAACATTAATCAATCCTTAAAGAAGATATTTTCGTACTAATCCAAGATTTGAAAATTATTATTTATTTTTAATAAATGTAATTTAAATGTTTTTCTAAAAATTATGTATATTCATAATATTATACAGACAATAAAAAAAATAATAATTTTAAAGCAAGACTCCAAAATTATCACAAAAATTTAAATAAAGACATAAATAAAAATCTGATAATTAAAGTTATTTTTCTATCCCTGAAACTATTAAAACTAGATTAAGTGGCTTTCATACTAGCATAGGACAAATATTTGCTCATAAACCTAATTAAACAAATTATGCTAAAATTATAATTTTATTCNCTTTCATACTAGCATAGGACAAATATTTGCTCATAAACCTAATTAAACAAATTATGCTAAAATTATAATTTTATTCAATTTTAAACAAAATTGCTTTAAAAATTGAATTAGATAATTAAATTAAAAACAAAGGAATAATAATTTTCTCAGAATACGTTGTTTTTTATTCAATAATGAATTAATTACATTGCATTAGAAAACTGTAAAGATTTTAAAAGAGAGCAATGAAATAATTTACAAAAATGCTAAATTATTTTATTTCTCATAAAATTGATTCAAATATATTTTAATTTCAATATAAAAAAACAATTTTATAATTAAAATTCAAAATAGAATTAAATAAACATATACTATTAAAACACATACTATTATAAAAAATGATTTAAATAATTCAAATGGAAATTTAATAATTTTAAAGGAGTTGCTAAAAGTGAATAAAGCGATTATATAAGAAAATTTAAACTTCAATGATTCTGCTGAAAGAAGAAAGATATAATAATTATAATAAAATACCCGATATCTATGATCCAGAGACATAATTATAATAATACATTAATATCTGCATAAAAATATTATGCCTTAAAAAATTAGTGAAGTGATTATATTTATAGTAATAAATTTTATAATTTTAAAAATTGTATTGCTTTGAAAATTTAATTATCAATAATTAATATATATCTTACTTATTATTGTGATACAGTCATCAAATTAGGTTCATAATTTAAAGGAAATTTTATATGAAAATATAACTTTTGTTGCTCTGATTATGATTTAAAATATAATAAACAAAATAATTTAAAATTAAAGCAAAAGAGTAAACTACTTATTTAAATTCACAATACCTTAAAAATTATAATTTTTTTGTGAATTTGGGGAGTAGTAAGAGTGTGTTTTTGATGGTAAGGTACATACATGTTTTAAGAAGCTGGCAGTGGCAGCAGAATCTATCATTTGACCAGAATTGAGCTACAATAATGTGCGGGGAAGCATTCCCGCATAATTATGAGATATACTCATTATCCTTTTAGTTTTCCGGCCTTTCGATTGCAGGGACATAGGTTGGTGTTACAGTGTTACTCCAATTTAAGTGGAGTGGGGGAGGGTTACCTTTNGCCTTTCGATTGCAGGGACATAGGTTGGTGTTACAGTGTTACTCCAATTTAAGTGGAGTGGGGGAGGGTTACCTTTGCCTTAGTCGTTTTCCTTCCACGTCAATTTTCGCCTCTCCTCCTGCTGTTGGGCAATGCTAGCATTTGGGTACCCTTTGTTCTCGTAGTAGCTTATTTGTCTCTTGGGACACCATGTTTCTTAGGTTGTGGCCTCTAGTTTGCTGGTAGCCCCTCTGCACGATGTTGGCTTCTGGTCAGTAGCTCCTGCAAGTAGTTTGGTTTGGGTTCTCCCAAGAATGACCGTTAATTTGAGATAACTAGTTCGGTGAGGGTAGGAAGAAAGTCACTGTCTTCCTANTGGGTTCTCCCAAGAATGACCGTTAATTTGAGATAACTAGTTCGGTGAGGGTAGGAAGAAAGTCACTGTCTTCCTGTCCCGGATATAGTCGCTGGAAGAGTTTCTGCTTCTGCAATCCGAATATCTCTTTAGCTCCTCCCTCGGCTCGTTCCTTGACTTGTAGTTGTGAGGTTAGCAGAGCCAGGTGCTGTTGTTTGCCAAAAGGGGAGAGGAAACCCTTCTTGTATTCTACCCAGGAGTCCCAGCGACCAATGAGCTGCCTCCCCCATGAACAGTGGCCAGATGGAATCCATAGAGCCGGAATGGGGAATCCCAAATGTTGTGAAGGTCTGTTCCTACTGGAAGAGGATTTATTGCGGGTTTTATTTGTCTTTCACCTGGAAGGTTTGTGGAGTTCATGGGACTTGCATGGTGCCGGGCTGGGTGACTGGCACACGACTATTTTGGCACACGAACGGCAGTTTGGTAAGGTTGAGCAGGATGTCTTCCGATCGCAAGCAGGAAAGATGATAGTCATGCTGGCAGGGCCAACATGTAGTAAGTATTACCCCAGTCCGAGGGCAGTCGGGGGCGAAGCAGCATCTGGGTGGCAATGTTTCTCTCTTATTATGAGGTGGGTATTCACTGCATTCTTTGAAGAGAGATCATAAGTCCTGGCAGTCTCGGGCAACATCTTTCCAGCCCAGGCAGTGATGGTGGAAGTTTGCCCTGCAAAAGGCACATGTGATGATGTTTTCCGCCGTCTGTAAACACTACTGGGTAGTACATAACTGGGGGTTCATGGTCAAGTGTTGCTTGGCCTTGGGTCGATGCAGATTCGCCGATCTATCCAGACTCGTCTCTCGGCCCTACGTTGGGTTTCAAATTGATGTGCCCCAGATAGGTGGAGTACTACCAGAGAAGCATGTCCTGGGTCACCCGGGGTTCAGCCGCCTTTTGTTGCTGCTTCGCGTGGCGAGTCAAGTAATGACCGACCCGCTTCGGCCTAGGTTGCTGAGGTCTTAGGCAAGAAGGGGGAGGATATATATGCTGCCCAGAAGTGAACAAGACCGCGGTCGGGGAGAAGTTGAGCTGCTGCCAAGAAGGGAGCAAGATCCTAGGTAGGGGGAGGTTTAGCCGCTGCCCAGAATGGAGCATGTCCGGGGAAGGGGGTGGTTGAGCCGCTATCCCGAAGGGAGCAAGAATCATGATAAGGCCAAGTGGAGTGGAGGTGAAGCTAAATCACAACAAACTGTCAGTTAAAGCCAAGACTCTTTAATTTTCTCACCCGAGAACAAGTTGTGACATATTGTGATAATCGGTTACAAATAATAAAATATATACCAAGTACGAAATAGTAAATAGGCATTAAAACAACTTGTTTCATTGGCTAAATTTCACAATGAGGATATTAAATACAGGTCATGCGGGGTTTATATATGCAGTATGTACATTGTTGCTAATTTAAACAAAAGTTTATTTCTGATAATTTACACAAAACATGGAAGGAATAACTTATCAAGTAAAAGATTATTTTATATAGACACCTTCTGCCGTCTATCGGCAACCTAAAAGTTCGGGTGTTGTTTTCCAGTCGCTTGAGGTGACTTTGTGTATGTACCCTAATTACTCCTTAAGTATAAGAGGCCTGTGGGTGGTGCATATCGGCACGACAACATTTGCGATCGATTATGACGTTCGAGGGATGGCGATTATTGGTTCTCGTCGGAAATGCACAGAATTTTATGATTACAAGGTATAGTAGGTTTTAAATTAACTTCGTAATCATAAATCAACAAATCCACTAATGTTTTAAATTAGTTACGTAAACATGTAGTTGTTCTGAGCTACCGGATGTAAATAAAATGGCAATATTTTATGTATTGATAGTATACCAATACTTATTTGGCTATTACATAAAGTAAAACTTGCCTCAAAAAAATACTTCTATAAGAATTACTTCGTCAATAAATTGTTTATAAAATCATTGATTAAATAAGTTATCCTTGATTGGTAATCATTAATCCATGAAGTGCGACCTGTTTTCCAAATAAGACTTTGACTATAAATTCCAGCGTAAATATTGTTCTATCTTTATTATGTACATTTAGTAAACGAGAGTCAGAGTAAGTGCAAAAAACTAGGCGTTGGATAAACCTTATGAATGGTAACAGAAATTTGTTTGGTATTAGTCAATGACTAAATGTTTTATCGGTTAATGAATACACATTAAATATTTATAATCGATTATGATTTATTATGAAATGTTAAATAGGTTATCGGTTGATGGAAGCATTTATCACAGGTTTTAACGAGCAGGTATAATTTGCAAAGTAATGCGAATTTAAAGAACGCCCGCCAAAAATGCATACAGTATTAAATAAGCATCTCCTTGAGTTATTTTACCTTCACGTATGGTGAGCTAGTTCGTAAATAATTAGGGCGGGGTCAATCATCTCACAGGCATTCTTTTACTGCCATTTAAATTAGCACGGGACACGGGCCTTCAGGCATTAATTATAAATAGAAAGTCATCAGTTAAGCAAATTCAATGATGCGCCTATTACCTTAAAACTAGTCATAAATGACTGCATATAACGTTTCGTAAACCAAAAAATGTTTTCTGCTACATTTACTAACTGTACGTATATTTTAATTATATTTTTCTGTAAGCCTTATAAAATAAAAATTATATATTAAAATTAGATAGTCAAGAAGAAATTAAGCACTTCATCAAAACTGTAGTGATTATTTTAACGTCCTTCACACATATTTGTACTTACATTTAAATACTGTAGTAAAAATTGGAAAAGGACTCCAGTAAAGAGAAGTAATAACTTATTTTAACCTTTCCCTGCTGGTATTTTAATAGCATTTTAAACTTAAGAAACACATATTTGTCAGTATCAATGAAATATACAAACAGTCGAAAAATTTCTAGAAAATACCTCTAAAGTGTTGTTTTACATTGGATAAGTCAACCAAACTGATAGAATAACTGTCCAAAGTAAAAAAAATTGTTCACATGCTTTGTGCAAAATGGGCGAGTTCGCCTCATTTTCGTGAGAAGACATTAAAATGAAAGGGAAGCAAATTTTATAACTTCTAAAAGATGACATGGNGAGTTCGCCTCATTTTCGTGAGAAGACATTAAAATGAAAGGGAAGCAAATTTTATAACTTCTAAAAGATGACATGGTTTTTGACAATGAAAACCTATTTCTTGTTGAAGTGTTTAACCACAGCCTGGACATTAGTGAGATTTGTACAGATTTCTAATGTTTGAATCTCTTGTTCATAGTTTGTTTAAATCATTAAGAAATTTTGGAATTAAGTAAACTCTTAACTGCAAATTACCAATCTCAACATACTCTTATATTAGGCACATACTGCACAAGATCCAACATATTTATTGCAAGTCTCGCTAGACAGGTTATATTTAGAGTGGTCGAACAAATTTTACTCATCCCCACGCAAGTTGTTACCAGCTACCCTCATGTTGTATACTGTACAGTTATGAATTCACAAATGTCAGCCAACAATTTCTTAAATAGCTTGGGGCATGAATAACAAGAAGCATTGTAGGTGTGGAAGAAATTATGTCGAGGGACTTGTCAGGAGGAGGAGTGGGTGTATAAGCAAATGCCTGTAGTGTTTGGGATCTGATTGGCGGCAGACGGAGTGCCTGTAGTGTTTGGGATCTGATTGGCGGCAGACGGAGTGCCTGTAGTGTTTGGGATCTGATTGGCGGCAGACGGAGTGCCTGTACACAAACCCTAGACTAACCGCCGTCTCGGAGTGCCTGTAGTGTTTGGGATCTGATTGGCGGCAGATGGAGTGCTTGAAGTGTTAGAAGGATTTGAATACAAGCACTTTTCAGCTTCCAATATTAAAGCATTAATTGTGTGTATCAAAATTGATTTTGTTCTAGGATCAAATAGATGAAGNACTTTTCAGCTTCCAATATTAAAGCATTAATTGTGTGTATCAAAATTGATTTTGTTCTAGGATCAAATAGATGAAGACTTCTTAAATGAATTTTGGGAGATGCTTAGCAAATTTTGTTTTAGAGTTAGTTGCGAAAATTGACAAGTTAATTTAACTCAGGAATTTTTCTTTTTAACCTCGTCGATTGGTTTCATTGTTATTTTCCTGCTTTTCATTGTAATTTTCACGCTAAGGTTTTACAATAATTCCGAGTCGNGTCGATTGGTTTCATTGTTATTTTCCTGCTTTTCATTGTAATTTTCACGCTAAGGTTTTACAATAATTCCGAGTCGCTCCAGCCTGAATGTTGTCGAAATAGTTTTCATGTAAAAATACTGCTAGCAGGCTCTTTGTTAAAGTAAAAAACGTGAGCTTATTTAATGATATTTTGGTAAAATAAAGCCAAAAATTAAATACTACTTGCATTAGTTTAATATGTTAAAAACATGTTTTGATTCCAGTAATTCCAGTGATTAATTGCCATATAAAATAGTTAGTGTAAACGAACAGCTACTTTAACTAATAAAAATATAATTTCAGAAACTGACGACTCATGTTTGGTTGACAGATTCTCAGTATTTTGAGATACTCTTTGCTACTTTACCTTGTCGTAGTTCAATAAACAATAAGCATATAACACTTCAAGCAACCATTTTCAATGCCAGTAGATGCGACATTTAAGATATGTTTTAAAGCTTAGTACTGTTTGCATTCGTTGATGCGAAATACTATTCTATATTTGTAAGCAGTGGATCCCAAGGTTGAATTTCTAACAAAGGAGTTTACGAATGTGTAAAATTCATCATAGAATAACAATTATTTATTTATGCAAACGCACCTGTATTTGTCAAGAACGATAATAGCCGACAACGTTGTAAAATCACCCATAATCGAGTAGTGGTCAATTGGAGAATGCCATGCGATCTACCGATTACGAGTTGGGGAGCATATATTATTAGAAAACATGTATAACTAAACAGTTATATGTTTAAGTGTATGTTGCTCTGCAAAGTCTTACTGTAAGTATTATTTCCCTTCTTTGGGGAAAATATAATATTAAAACCATGAAACTTGAAAATGCAACTATTCCGACGTTAATCCGAAGGAAAAGTCGCTCGTAAACGTTAGTAAATTCAGTGCCCTGATAAAATTTTAATTTTTATATTTTCAACGATTAAGTACACTGATTTCAGTAGCACAAATAAGTCTTAACATNCAGTTATATGTTTAAGTGTATGTTGCTCTGCAAAGTCTTACTGTAAGTATTATTTCCCTTCTTTGGGGAAAATATTAAAACCATGAAACTTGAAAATGCAACTATTCCGACGTTAATCCGAAGGAAAAGTCGCTTGTAAACGTTAGTAAATTCAGTACCCTGATAAAATTTTAATTTTTATATTTTCAACGATTAAGTACACTGATTTCAGTAGCACAAATAAGTCTTAACATATTTGCTTTTATTTGCGTCCGTCAACTATTTACAACGCTGCTTTCAGTGATCAATAATAACATTTACGTGAATCTGCAGATTTTACAACATTTCCAAAGAAAATTCTTACACTGAGCCTTAATATTTAAATATATAATGAAAATATGTAACGTGGAAATATCAACTATTAAGTAAAATGGATGTTTAAGTGCAAATCCCACTAGTCCATAACTGATTTCTAAAACATTTATCTTGCTATTTATTAAATTTTGTACATCCAACAAATTTTGATCACGAATTCTAGCGAGGTAGGGGCTGCGGTGGTGTAGTGGTTAGACTACTCACCTCCAAACAATAAGTACCAGGTTCAATTCCTGGCGGGGTTGCTCCTGAATTTTCGCATGTGAGTAACGTCCCAGACGATGCCGCTGGTCCGCGGGTTTAATCGGGGATCTCCCGTTTCCCCCGCCCTTGTATTCTGGAGCTGCTACATACTCACCTCACTTCACTCTCGTCGGCTCTCAAGACCTAGATGATAAGAGCCGTCCAAATCTATCTACACACTCACTCACTCACTCATTCAAGCGAGACAGTGTTAGTAATATTTGCTGTGGTAAATTTTACATGTCTAAAAGAAGTGAACCAAAAATAGTAACTAATGAACTAGAATGTATAGTATTTATATATAATTATTATAAAGCCCGTGTATACTGTATGCATGAATTACACTGCCCGAAAATAATAGGAGTTGTCCGGATTTAAATTACAGCTTTTGTTATGGGTGTACTGTGATTTAACAGTGAAGGACAAAGGTTTCAGGCAATCTACGAGAATTGCCACAGCATGTGTTCACATTCCACTCTTAAACACAATTTGCCGCAGAATGCTTCACCTGTTCCTGGAATAGCAGCAGGTACCAAAAACCCCTCACCACATCCCTTTCTGCGCTGCGATCTCGCTCACGCGGATGTCTCTTAGCATGACTTGTGACGAAAGGACTCTCTGGCACGCACGGTTTTCTGTCGCAAGTTTCACTTTGACCCCTTTACTTCTGGACACAGCATTCGCAATAATGTGGCGGCACTACCTCCATTTACTTTGGTCGAATTAAATAAAAAGCAGCTTGCCACACCAGTCGGCGCCCATCTGTTTCTCGTCAATCACAAAATCCCTCCTTCCCCTCCTTTCCGACTCTCACAAACTACAGGTATTGGTTTTGTACTTTAAAAATGTTAAAAATTCTTTATTATATGATAATGGTCTGCTTTAGGTAATTTAAATGTGTTTTAAAAAGTGTATTAAAATAAGTCACTTTCCAAAAATTTTTATGAATTGACATCATTATAAAAGTTCCTATGTTCACATAAATCCCATGGTTTAAAACGAAATTCGGGTCGATATGGCCTAAGATAAAGAGAAAAAACCAATGTTTTAATAACATTTCACCATTGATTTGAAGTTGACAGTTATAATTGGATATTTAATTATAACACAGTGTAAGCTAGAGTTGAATTGAGTTGAAAAATTTGGGTGATGCTCTACAAGGCCTTGAAAGCCGATGAGCATTACATGAAGTGAGAATGGAGCAGCGCCAGAATGCAAGGGGGCGGGGAACGGGAGATCACCTAGAAAACCCTACGATCAGTGGCATCGTCCGGCACGATTTTCAGTTGCAAAAATCAGAAAGTAATCCGGCCGGGGATTGTACCCCGGTGGACTGCAAGCAGCTTCACCAGCTTCACCGCGGCCCCTAGTGTTAGGCAAAGTACAACAGTATAATGTGTGTGCCGCTCAGTGGGTTGATGCGTGTTTGCTAGTTGTTAATATAAGATTCTAAGTTTAAAATATCATTTGTGTAATGAAATATTTTATGTGGTTTTATAATATAATATTTATGTTTATATACACCTCTAGTTGGGCCTTACGCCACTCCACAACTAAGCGTGGATCACAAAGCTGACCACGACGTATCCACAGACAAATTCTGAAGTCGTCTGTTCCCAGACAGAACCGTTATTCCTAGCTTAACACAATTCATCACCAATTCTCAAGCTGCCGTGTTGCCCCTTTCCGGTAGAAGTGAAAACTTGCTCGGCGATGCTCAGGTCGTAATAGTAGACGTCTTAAGGGGCTCTGCGACAACCAATCCCGCTCTGACAATTGCCTGGATATGCTACTGATGGACATAGGCATATACCCAGCTGTTGTGATATGCCCTTGGATGCCAAATGCGTATACTCAGCTTGCGTGATATGCCCCCGGATTTTATAGGCGTATTCCCGGCTGGTGTGATATGCCCCGGGATGGTATAGGCGTACCCCAGCGGGTGTGATATGCCCCTGGATGACAAATGCGTATACTCAGGTTGTGTGATATGCCCTCGGATATTATAGGCGTATCTCCAGCTGGTGTGACCTGCTCCTGGATGGCATAGGCGCATACCAAGCTGTTGTGATATGCCCCTGGATGGTATAGGAGTATCACCAGCTGTTTTGATATGCCCTTGATTGTATAGGCGTATCCCCAGCTGATGTGATATGCCCCTGGATACCAAATGTGTATACTCAGCTAGTGTGATATGCCCCTGGATGGTATAGGCAAATCCTCAGCTAGTTTGCTATGCCCCGGGATGGCATGGACATATCCCCAGCCTATGTGATATGCCCCTGGATGGTATAGGCGTATCTCCAGCTGGTGTGCTATGCTCCTGGATAGTGTAGGAGTATCCGCAGGAGGTGTGATATGCCCGTGGATGCCCAATGCGTATAGTCAGCCTTTGTGATATATCCCTGGATTGTGTAGGCGTATCCCCAACTGCTGTGATATACCCCCGTATGGCATAGGCGTATCCCAAGCTGGTTTATTATACCCCTGGATGGTATAGGTGTATCTCTTTCTGGTGTGATATACCCCTCGATGGCATACGCAAATACTCAGCTGGAGTGATATGCTCCGGGATGGAATAGGCGTATCCGTAGTGGGTGTGATATGCCCCTGGATACCAAATGTGTATACTCAGCTAGTATGATATGCCCCTGGATGATGAAGGCGTATACCAAGCTGTTGTGATATGCCCCTGGATGGTATAGGAGTATCAACAGCTGTTTTGATATGCCCTTGATGGTATAGGCGTATCCCCAGCTGGTGTGATATGCCCCTGGATGGTATAGGCGTATCCCCAGCTTGTGTGATATGCCCCTGGATACCAAATGTGTATACTCAGCTAGTATGATATGCCCCTGGATGATGAAGGCGTATACCAAGCTGTTGTGATATGCCCCTGGATGGTATAGGAGTATCAACAGCTGTTTTGATATGCCCTTGATGGTATAGGCGTATCCCCAGCTGGTGTGATATGCCCCTGGATGGTATAGGCGTATCCCCAGCTTGTGTGATATGCCCCTGGATACCAAATGTGTATACTCAGCTAGTGTGATATGCCCCTGGATAGTATAGGAGTATCTCCAGCTGGTGTGATATGCTCCCGGATGGTATAGGAGTATTTCCAGCTGGTGTGAAATGCCCCTGTATGGTATCGGCGTATACCTAGCTGGAGTGATATGCTCCTGGATGGTATAGGCAAATCCTAAGCTAGTTTGCTATGCCCCAGGATGGCATGGACGTATCTCCAACTGATGTGATTTGCCACTGGATGGTATAGGCGTATCTCCAGCTGGTGTGATATGCTCCTGGATGGTGTAGGCGTATCCGCAGCAGGTGTGATATGCCCCTGGATGCCCGATGCGTATAGTCAGCCTTTGTGATATATCCCTGGATTGTTTAGGCGTATCGCCAGCTGCTGTGATATACCCCCGTATGGTATAGACGTATCCCCAGCTGGTTTGTTAAACCCCTGGATGTTATAGGCGTATCTCCAGCTGGTGTGACATGCCCCTCAATGGCATATGCATATTCCCAGCTGGTGTGATATGACCCTGGATGGTATAGGCGTATCCCCAGCTGGTGATATGCCCCTGGATGTTATGGGCGTATCCCNGATGGTATAGGAGTATCAACAGCTGTTTTGATATGCCCTTGATGGTATAGGCGTATCCCCAGCTGGTGTGATATGTCCCTGGATGGTATAGGCGTATCCCCAGCTTGTGTGATATGCCCCTGGATACCAAATGTGTATACTCAGCTAGTGTGATATGCCCCTGGATGGTATAGGAGTATCTCCAGCTGGTGTGATATGCTCCTGGATGGTATAGGCGTATCCGCAGGAGGTGTGATATGCCCCTGGATGCCCAATGCATATAGTCAGCCTTTGTGATATATCCCTGGATTGTGTAGACATATCCCCAGCTGCTGTGATATAGCCCCGTATGGTATAGGCGTATCCCCAGCTGGTTTGTTATACCCCTGGATGGTATAGGTGTATCTCTAGCTAGTATGATATGCCCCTTGATGGCATATGCAAATCCCCAGCTGGTGTTATATGGCACTGGAGGATATAAGCGTATCCTCAGCTGATGTGATTTGCCCCTGGATTGTATAGGCGAATCTCCAGCTGGTGTGATATGCTCCTGGATGATGTAGGCGTATCCGCAGCAGGTGTGATATGCCCCTGGATGCCCGATGCGTAT
>NQII01011190.1:1076-36007 GCA_002778355.1 Clitarchus hookeri
CCCGCCGCCACCATTGCTCTCCACGTCCGCGTACGGTAAACCGACTCACGAAAGTAAATTTGAGATATTTTCTCGCGATAAATAGTAGCCAATATCAACTTTCAGCCGTCCAACTATTTCTGTGCAAGAAATTACGTCGATCTGTTACTAGGTTGCGACGTTGCATTGTTATTGCGTTTGTGTACTTTTTCATTTTCCAATAAGCATTTCCCCAAGAGAATGAGAAATTTTCTCGGGGTAAAAAGTAGCCTATATCATATCACTTCCCGGCCCTGCAACTATCTCTGTACAAAAATTGACGTCGATCTGTTGCTCCGTTGCGACGTGGAAGGACAAGACAAACGACGACTGACGAGAATCATTAAACGTGACAGACGTGCAACCCTTTCTCAAATTGGCGCAGATTGGATTTATGAACTGTCCTGCAGGATTCATGGTGTGAATTGCCTACTCCATACCTTCAGACATTATCCGAGTCCATGCCACGTCGTCTTGCGGCACTTCTGCGTGCTCGGGGGGCTCTACGCGATATTAGGCAGGTATACCAGTTTGTTTGGCTCTCCAGTGTACTTCTTCTCTGTTAGCCACACAAATTCTACAACAATGATTTGCAACAAAGTTTTCTTCGAAACCTAGCATACCATTTAAACCGACATTGTCCCCGGTCAAACACTTAACATGGAGTTTTATAACTCCAGTAAAGACTTCAGTGATCACCGATATACCAATATTATGCAAGTGGTTTAGTTGCTCAATTACTTTCTGAAAAATGTTTTTTGCTGCCAAACCTTTCTCTGTCTGAAGAATGAAAGATAGTCAGTATGAAAATGTTGTTCTAAAGAGAAAAGTAACTGGTAGGTAGAAAAGGTAATGGTAAATATACTCCTCCCAGTTTATGAATTGTTGCATGACTACCCAGTAGATTGCCAACGTCAAAGTCATCAAAGAAGACTACTATGGAGAAATTCAAATGATCACCCTCATTTTCCGCCAATATTTTACGCCTCACCTTGCATTGCATAATGTTTTTCACACTATCAGTACTGTCCTTCAAATACTGCAAGAGTTCTAGAACATCTTTCAAAACGTTACCCATTGAGAAATACTTTCCAAAAACAGCAGCGATTGTTATAATATGCAAGGGTACATATACTAGACTAGCTCCATACCCATTTGTGTACGTATTTTATCCATGTGCTGGCCAATAATAATTTCTATTGGCCTGAAATAAGTTTCGAACTGTTCAAAACATGCTGTTAGGCAATCAGAATAATCGGACAGTACTTTATTAGGCCGTGACTGAACATTTGTTAGAGCATCCTCCCTACTTACTGCCTCATATAAATTATGTCATATAATTTTTTATATTTAGATACAAATATTTCCAATTCCTCAACAACAAACTCTACGGTGCTACGCGGCATTCTTAGGGTACCATACAGTGGTGATATGAAATTTGCTAGATGATTATCTGGCATACTAATGGCATTCACAGGATATTCTGAGATTGTTGACTCTCTCTGATTTGTTGATTGGCTTGTACTTGGAAAAGCTAGACAAGAATTCGTATATAATTCTGAGTAGACTGGCGTTCCTGCAGAATGAATGGTTACTAAATGTTTCTTGAGTAAGCTACTGAAGAAAAATGCCGAGAAGCATGCTACTTCCGCACATCGGAATTCTCTACTACCAGCCAACTTTATGCATCCTGTCCTCACATGTTTAGTTAGTTGTGAAACTGTAACGAAAGTTATCGAACAACCATGGCACGTGTACATTTAGTTTTATTCCAAAATATTAAGGTTAGCAAAAAACTGTTTAACTGTCTGGTTTATGCGATCGTACTTTGTTTTGATGTTATAAAATCCAATTTGAATAAATAACCAAATATCTTCTGTTTCTTCAGGGTACTTAGCCTCGGAAGCATGAAAGATTTTAAATGCACTGTCTATAGCTTCAACGGAAGTGCGAGATTTGTAATACGTGTTGTCGATGACAACAAACGCACTCGACTGATCTGTGAAGGTCTCTCCTGTAGTTATAACCAAGGGCTGGAATGCCCTACCTAAACGTTGAAGTGTATTTCTGCTAGTCTCCAGGGCCACCTGCACGTCTGCTGGCGTTGCGTTGGTACGTGGGTAACGAAACCAACACGAGCTTCCGACCTCGCTGGCTTTCGGGCGTCCTTACCTTGGTTTTTGCGGGCTGGAGGGATGCTTATCAGTATCACATACGGGGGTAGGAGCAGCGCAGCTGCCGTTTTAGTATCTGGCTAGTTTTCTGAAACATTTCAAAAGAAAACGACATTGTTCAGCGTGGCAATGTTGTGAAAGAATACATTTAGAACAATCACAAAAACATAAGAATCATTTTCAGTTTTCATAACAGTTTGAAGCTATATGTATTTTCAGGTATCTTTAACGGAAAAGAAATCCGCACAGACTGTTATGTGCGCCATCTTGACAGTCAATACAAACTCGAAAGTTTATAGTTTTTTGTAAAACATATAATTTAACAGTTCACATGATATACTTTGTGTTTGTACCTGTTTATTACAGATCGCTGTAACCAGATGCCTAGTTGAAAACAAGTTTGGAATGGCTTCACCACTTACTGAAGAATTTGAGTTTTTTTGTCAACAGTTACTATACTCTAGTAGTCACTTTACTTTGTCGATTTAATAGGCAGCATATTGTATCAACACTATATATGTTTTTGTAAGTTATCTTGTTTTATAACAATATTAAAATTATGATTGCAATATTCCACTACATTTGTATAAACTAATCTTTCCACAGAGACAGAAAAGGCTATTTCGATGTAAGTTATATAGACAACTAATATATTTTTGAAATGCTCACAAATCTTTCATTGCTATAGCAAACACACATACGACCTACAATAGTAGAATTTGCAGCTGTAATGATTAATGTGTTGTGCTTGGTGATATAAATAATAACCTATTTTTATAACTGTAATTATGTTCCTGGATAATTGTAATAATCACAATTATAATTGTTTCTAATGCTGTGAAAAATGTTTATTACGTGAAATAGTATTACACAATGCTCTCTTTGAATTTTAATTTTTGTGTTTTTCTTTTTTTCTTTTTTACCTTAATCATTTGGCACCTGAAAATCATATTTTACAGCTTCCTTTCAGTCCAGCGGTCTTTTATTTAGCCCTACTTAATGCATGCAGACAAAAAGACCGACCAAAGAAAGCATCGCACCCTGAATACCAGACTATGGTGTCAAAAAAACACAGTTTTTGAGATTTTTGTATTCTCCTACGGAGAATATCTATGGCTACACATTTAGAAACATTCTATTAGATTCACTGAACTTACGGTAAATAATATTATATTGTCCTCATACAAATAGATTTAGTAAATATTAAAATTGCAAATATACACATAGTCATGTTTAGAGGCACTGCATGACGCAATAATATACATTAAAATAATTTATATATCTAAACTCTTTTCGATAGCTCGATTTAGAAAACCGAGAAAAGTACAATTTTTTAACTTCTTATACTGAATGCACGCAGTAGTGACACCCATCTTGTTTCCGGCCGTCAATGGAGGTTAATAAACAGTTCTGATATTCATGGAGTCAGGGTGCTATATGCATGAACATAAAACAAAACTAAAAAAAAAAGAACTATATCTGAGTCACAGTAGCTTTCACCTTTTACTGATTTGTTTCTTATGCTCTTTGTACCTTGATAATTTTGCCTTCTCTTCACCTATCTGCAATATCTGGTCTCTAAAAGGGACAATTACACTGTACAGCTTGTTCTCATGCCCGGGAAAGGCGAAGGGTAAATCTTGCAATCGCTGAAGGAAAACAGATGTGGTGTGGAAATATGAAAGTTCAGTTAAGGTGACAGAAAGTATTGCCTTACACAGGCGTATACAACCTAGCGCAGAATTACTCCGACCTTAGGCTACGTCACACAAAAAATGAGGTGGGACGAACAACGAGAAGGGACAGACGATACGAGTGGAGAGATACCGCAGTAAAACGAACTGTTTGACCATGAACAGAAAAGCACAAAACATGGACACTGTTTCCATTAACTGCAAAATAATATATGTATACTATTTTCTCGTGAGAGTGCAATTTCTTGCCTTTCAACTTTAACAAAATTAGAGGCATTTCTGAAAATCAATTTATAATGGAGCACTGCACTGTACCAATTTGTTTTTAAGATATTTAACAGTGACTCCCTTGCATGTACAAAATAAGCAACTAAAGACATGCCACTCTAATGTTAAAAGTTTACATAAACGTGTTTAATAAATAGCATTGCATGTGCAACTGCTTCCGTCTCAATCCCGCGAAAGATACTAAATTTTTACAGTTATGTGGGTGCGTAAGCTCCCTAGTCCTATCTACGCGCGTCACCTACCCTCCATTTACAGCAACGGCCTACCCGCTTCCCCACTTCACTACCATGAGACTTGCCCAGATAACTACCGACCACATACTCAGTATAGTAGCGCGTATTCTTGCTGTTATCACGCGTGCGTTATCGCCCTACCATATAGCTCCCAGAGCCTTCTCACTGTAACTCAACACTGGCCCTGGGGGGCATGGTTGGAGCTGGGCTGGTGGTCGGGCAACCAACCTGAAATGGGTGTAAGGCGATGGAGTTAGTGGCTGGTTGGGTAGTTATGACTATGGGAATGACTATCCTTGTTCAGCCTTCCCCCTGGTGGAGGCCTACGTAGTGGTCACCGGCCTTTAATTGGGTGTAAGAGCAGATTGGCGTGAAGTGGTGTAACCTTCCTACTGGACCTCCAGACTTACCCACTGCTAGGTCCGGTGGTGGGCTCTTCGCCCCGGCTGACGATCTCCGGTGGGGCCATTCTTGACCTTAGGGAAGGGTTTGCCTCTGTGCTTCTGCGTGGGCCAAGACACGGTCCCTGAAATTAGGCAGTAATGCGAATATATAGCCTAGCGCTGCTCAAGTTCATCTCCACCTCCTCGAAAGGTCAGGGCTGTAAACACGGTGGAAACACCGTGGCTGACTGAGTGAGAACGTTAATGGGCTAGTGGTGGCCTCACCAGTGCACTGGTGATCAACCACGGTGAGGACATGTTTAGCTTTCCAGTCGCTGCATATGTTCTTCGCCTGCGGCGATGACCCGCGAGCCGAGTGCATGACCTCAGCTGAGGCCTTCGGGTAGACCTCAGGATGGCGGAGCTCCGCAGAAGGGACTATCTGGCGTCCTGGAGGAGTTGGGCTGCTTTGGATGTGAAAACTCATTGTGCATAGTACTGAGTTACTATACTTTGGTGCAGACTAAGGGCACCTGTGGTTGTTGCGTAAGGGGTAAACAAATACTCTTATTCTTGGTTAGTTCACACACAAGTATTTTATTTGACTGAAAGTGACATGGGTATTTACANAGCCGAGTGCATGACCTCAGCTGAGGCCTTCGGGTAGACCTCAGGATGGCGGAGCTCCGCAGAAGGGACTATCTGGCGTCCTGGAGGAGTTGGGCTGCTTTGGATGTGAAAACTCATTGTGCATAGTACTGAGTTACTATACTTTGGTGCAGACTAAGTGCACCTGTGGTTGTTGCGTAAGGGGTAAACAAATACTCTTATTCTTGGTTAGTTCACACACAAGTATTTTATTTGACTGAAAGTGACATGGGTATTTACACACACACACATGAGACTGAGCCCACACGTCGTGGGCCTGAAGAGCAGGTTGGCGGAATGCTATGCGTCGGGGGAAGCTGCTTGACTGGAGATGTTTTTTACTTATCTGTGACTGCGGCTTTTTGTGAGTTGTATTCGTTGGTTGGTGTAGCTGGGTCAGTCCGGCGTCCCTCCTCGGAAGTCCGGGGTTGGTTTCTCAGGACTTGTGATGTCTCTGTCTCCTCAGCTGGCTGTTCCCGTTGGAGAGCGCGTCTCCTCGTCTGCGTCGACGTCCGTAACGATCCGGCTCGCGCTCCCGACTGCTCTGCCTCGCGCTGGACAACTGACGACTTTCCCGGGAATATACTCATAAGTTCTCGGCACTTCTACACAGATTCTCCTGGAAATCTACACATACTGTCTCTGGCTTACTGACTGAACATCACTGCCTGGGCCGGGGTCCGAACCCCGGCCTGGTGATATGACTGACTCTCGCGCAAACTGACGCCTCCGCCTCGTATCGAGGCTGCCGAACAACTCCTTCCCGCCTGGGCCACAGAACAACTGACTCTCGTCTCGGCCACGGTACAAATGACTGTTGCCTCGGCTGTGCTCGTGAATTTAACTCGTGTGTCGCTATACTAAAGCTATGTTTTGTCAGCACCTTCTCGTGAAAGAACTGGGGACTTACCCTCTCTGCCTGATTTTGTGTCTCGTCAGCGACTTGTGTTCCCCGACCAGGACCAAGGAGGAGGGAGGGTGAAGTAGGAGTCGCGGGGATTCCTATGAAGCTGTGGTCTGCACTTATTCTCGTCGGGACATCCCCTGTTTTCTTCGCCGAGGGCCGCCCATCAACTATTTATCTTGCGTGGCTCAAGAGTCTTCCCCGAGCTAATAATCTCGGGACATCCCCTGCGACTCTCGAACTTCGGTTCTTTCCCTGGAGTGAATACCCGGGTTGAAAGTTTCGTTGTCAGCTGCCTGCCCTGGCTATGTATGAAAGGGTGTGCTAACAGCGCTATGCCTATCCTATAAAGCGACATGCGTCAGAATGTCAATAATGGTGGGCAAGTACGACCAGAAAGGGACAGTGTTTCACTGCGTTCAGAGAGTTCAACAACAAATACGTGCCAAAATGGTAAGGATGAAATTTTTTTTACTGAAATATTTAGTTGTAATAAATACAGTTGACCATTTTCAGAACATTCACGCACAAATTTTTGTTCTACACTTTTCCATGGCATCTGTAAATGTTGTCGAATCTGCCTTTTTCTTTGTGGGTCTGTGAGTACATGTTTTTGGACTTATTAGCTATTTTCGAAACCACGTGAATACTTTTTCAAGATTATGATTACATATTTGTTAAAACGATTGTTTTAACGTTCTTTGTTTAAAAAAAAAATGATTGTTAAAAAGGTCACATAAATTTTTAAACAACATTATAATACTTGACTATAGTTTATGAATTATTTAAACCCACAAAAAGTACATAAGGATGAGAACAAAGTAACATTCAGTTGATTTCCAGGGAGATAAATAAACAGCCTAAGTTGGTATAAATATTCACTTATTAATATTAATGCATTGTCGTTAATCTGGACATAAAAAACTTGTTTTTCCATTTACTTTTGAAAGCCTTATTTTTAATTTGCTTTCCTTTGTCAAACCAATAAATAAATACTCAATTCCAGTTTTTATGGTACGGCGAGTGCAGTCAGCTTGAATACAGCACAATTGATTGTTTGAGTGATTTTAATGTTTGTGTACAATCCAGTGAGTGATACAAATATTAATGTGTTACACATTTGACAGAATTTGATGGTGGAAAATAATAACAAAGTGGACTTAAGAGTAGGCTGTATTACACCAGCAAGGGGGTTGAAGAGGAAATTAAATGAAATTCAAGAACCTCTTTCAGTACCAGGTAAGGAGGCGCTGCTCAATAGGCTGTTTAATCAGAGTACTATTGAAATGGGCCTTTCAAAAGTAAAGTTAGCAACGAAGGAGTAAAGTTCAGTCAACTCTCGTTTCTACGACCCCTGGGATAGCGACCCTCTTCAAATAATGACCCTTCTTTGGGAACCATGAAAAAAAAAAAATTAATTGAAAAGGATGAAATTATTTGTGGCAATTGTTTCCGTGCTGTAAATAGGTTTCGTGAATGTGGATTTCAAAGTTACATTTACCTTTCAAAAACGAATTTGTAAATAGCATTAATTTTTGCATTTTTAATGCAATTTTTGCAATATTTATTTTTATAGCTAGGTGTTTCACTGTACGTAAAATTGACTCAACTCATGATTGTTGTTTCTTTCATGGGGTTCATTGTGTTTTAATGTTTGATGTGTTGGTTTGGAAGCACCCAATGTTTATCTCGTTTCATAAAAGAATTTCATTGTTAGTATTTGTTTTTTGATATTTCAAAATTAACTTGCTACATAAAAAAGCAATTATTTTAACCCCAGTTCAATATTACTTAATATTTGAGGGTGGTTTGGATTGGAGATATAGTCCACATGGGTTGCTGTGTTTTGAAGTATTTCCATTTGATTATGGTTGTTTGAATGAATATACAGTAAACCAAAATAACAAAAATTCAGTACTTTCAGTTTGGAATTTAGTAATAAAACTTGTTTTCGAAAGTCTTAACGAAATTAAAATGTTTGAATTCAGTGAATATTCAAATGCTTTTCAAACGTTGATTTGCTGTAATCTACTATAAAAATATTTGTCTCAGAATCCCCATCTTCATATCCATTGGTAATAGCTGTGAAATAACAACGTCATATTTAACTTTAACTGTCAATAAATCTTTAACGTTAATTTTTTTTCTCTAACTTTACAGATTTTCGTTAAAGCTTCTCCCCCATACAGTTATTTTTCATTTGTGTTTCAGTTTCATGAAATTCAACAGCATATTTTTCAATTTCATTTTGTTAAGCTAAAATTTCTTTTGCAGAAAAACTTTACATGCATTGATTTTTTTCCTAGTGCTTCATTTTTATCCTTTTGCATTTTCACATCAGCAACTAGGGAAAAGACCAGATTGTTGTAGGGTTACATTTGGCTGTGATAGTTGCTAAAAAAAAAAAAGTTTTTGTACAGTTTACAATGTTATTTTACAGATGTCAAGAGACAGAAGACAAGCACTCCAACAACACCTGAGCGAGGGGGAAAAAAATCTCACATCTCACAGTTGCAAAGAAGAAATTTTTTAAGGGAACCCTTTAAACGCTAGGTAATTATTACAGCATAAAGGTTTTAAGAGTATAAACTGTTACAAAATACTCCATTGGCAGAATATGTTTAAATTTAACTATAAATTCTGGATCTTGGTTCGTGATTATAACATTTTCCAATAACTATTTTTGGTATTTGGATTTACAAATATTCTGCTTGTTATACAAATTATAGGTGCTAGGGGAGGGAAAATTGATTCCGTAATTGATAGATACCCACTGATTATGCAAAAATAATCTTCAATCGAGACCCAATAAATTCTTGATTTTTCTATGTAATTATGTAAACGAAAAGCTAAGTAATGAACACCATGGAATAAATACACCGGTTAGAGATTTGGTTGATCAGAATTATAAATTTTAACAAATTTTTTACCCTGTCCCGTGAAATGAAGTATGAAACCTTATATTGTTAAACAGTTCATTTTGACTAACATGAAATACTATATAAGTAATACAAAGTCGTTTTATTATCACAATACTTCAATTTCAGCCGTTTCTATACAAATAGTACTGAATGTAGGAACAACATACTTATCATGTTTACTGACAATATCACTGAAACAAAAAAAAAACATTCAACCACTGATGAATGTGTTTCATAACGCAACGTGGTAAGTGTAAATGGCAGAGCTCTAGTGGTCAGGCTCTTAACTACAATTAATTTGTATGCTATTTTGTTGTACCAAACTGATGAATTATCACCACGAACTGGTATCTGAGGGTAATGTCATTCTGTAGTCTGGGTTTTCTATTGGTGCATGCGGAACGTTGATGTTTACAAATGATGTAGTAATAAAAATATATTACTGCAGCGACTTCATATTACTCTAAAACGGTGAAATGAAAAAGACTGTGTTATGATAATGGGGAAGTGAAATAGTTACTGATCAAGATTGGATATCTCATTGAAGTCGTGCCACTTTCTAAACGCTATAAAGAATGCGATTTGGTTTATTATTAATAATTTTATTTTCAAATAATGTTTAAACCGTATACAGTAAATTTATTTAGGAGTGCAGTTGTGTTTTTATTTGCACAAAAACTTACCTCATTCTCCATCCACACAAAAAAAATGGATTTCGAAAGTATGGTTTTATGGTTGAGTGTTTACAAATTGGGTGTTGGCGATACTCAAGATATACTTATTGGAACNAATCTGCCTTTTTCTTTGTGGGTCTGTGAGTACATGTTTTTGGACTTATTAGCTATTTTCGAAACCACGTGAATAATTTTTCAAGATTATGATTACATATTTGTTAAAACGATTGTTTTAACGTTCTTTGTTAAAAAATACAGAAATGATTGTTAAAAAGGTCAGATAAATTTTTAAACAAAATTATTATACTTGACTATGGTTTATAAATTATTTAAACCAACAAAAAGTACATAAGGATGAGAAAAAAGTAACATTCAGTTGATTTCCAGGGAGATAAATGAACAGCCTAAGTTGGTATCAATATTCACTTATTAATATTAATGCATTGTCGTTAATCTGGACATAAAAAACTTGTTTTTCCATTTACTTTTGAAGCCTTATTTTTAATTTGCTTTCCTTTGTCAAACCAATAAATAAATACTCAATTCCAGTTTTCATGGTACGGCGAGTGCAGTCAGCTGGAATACAGCACAATTGATTGTTTGAGTGATTTTAATGTTTGTGTACAATCCAGTGAGTCATACAAATATTAATGTGTTACAGATTTGACAGAATTTGATGGTAGAAAATAATTACAAAGTGGACTTAAGAGTAGGCTGTATTACACCAGCAAGGGGGTTGAAGAGGAAATGAAATGAAATTCAAGAACCTCTTTCAGTACCAGGTAAGGAGGCGCTGCTCAATAGGCTGTTTAATCAGAGCACTATTGAAATGGACCTTTCAAAAGTAAAGTTAGCAACGAAGGAGTAAAGTTCAGTCAACTCTCGTTTCTACGACCCCTGGGATAGCGACCCTCTTCAAATAATGACCCTTCTTTGGGAACCATGAAAAAAAAATTTTATTGAAAAGGATGAAATTATTTGTGGCAATTGTTTCCGTGCTGTAAATAGGTTTCGTGAATGTGGATTTCAAAGTTACATTTACCTTTCAAAAACGAATTTGTAAATAGCATTAATTTTTGCATTTTTAATGCAATTTTTGCAATATTTATTTTTATAGCTAGGTGTTTCACTGTACGTAAAATTGGCTCAACTCATGTTTGTTGTTTCTTTCGTGGGGTTCATTGTGTTTTAATGTTTGATGTGTTGGTTTGGAAGTACCCAATGTTTATCTCGTTTCATAAATGAATTTCATTGTTAGTATTTGTTTTTTGATATTTCAAAATTAACTTGCTACATAAAAAAGCAATTATTTTAACCCCAGTTCAATATTACTTAATATTTGTGGGTGGTTTGGATTGGAGATATAGTCCACATGGGTTGCTGTGTTTTGAAGTATTTCCATTTGATTATGGTTGTTTGAATGAATATACAGTAAACCAAAATAACAAAAATTCAGTTCTTTCAGTTTGGAATTTAGTAATAATACTTATTTTCGAAAGTCTCAAAGAAATTAAAATGTTTGAATTCAGTGAATATTCAAATGATTTTCAATGTTGGTTTGCTGTAATCTACTATAAAAATATTTGTCTCAGAATCCCCATCTTCATTTCCATTGGTAATAGCTGTGAAATAACGTCATATTTAACTATAACTGTCAATAAATCTTTAGCGTTAATTTTTTTTCTTTAACTTTACAGATTTTCGTTAAAGCTTCTCTCCCATACAGTTATTTTTCATTTGTGTTTCAGTTTCATGAAATCAACAGCATATTTTTCATTTTCATTTTGTTAAGCGAAAATTTATTTTGCACAAAAACTTCACATGCATTGATTTTTTTCCTAGTGCTTCATTTTTATCCTTTTGCATTTTCACATCAGCAACTAGGGAAAAGACCAGATTGTTGTAGGGTTACATTTGGCTGTGATAGTTGCTAAAAAACGTTTTTGTACAGTTTGCAATGTTATTTTACAGATGTCAAGAGACAGAAGACAAGCACTCCAACAACACCTGAGCGAGGGGGAAAAAATCTCACATCACACAGTTGCAAAGAATAAATTTTTTAAGGGAACCCTTTAAACGCTAGGTAATTATTACAGCATAAAGGTTTTAAGAGTATAAACTGTTACAAAATACTCCATTGGCAGAATATGTTTAAATTAAACTGTAAATTCTGGATTTTGGTTCGTGATTATAACATTTTCCAATAACTATTTTTGGTATTTGGATTTACAAATATTCTGCTTGTTATACAAATTATAGGTGCTAGGGGAGGGAAAATTGATTCCGTAATTGATAGATACCCACTGATTATGCAAAAATAATCTTCAATCGAGACCCAATAAATTCTTGATTTTTCTATGTAATTATGTAAACGAAAAGCTAAGTAATGAACACGATGGAATAAATACACCGGTAAGGTATTTGGTTGATCAGAATTATAAATTTTAACAAATTTTTTACTCTGTCCCGTGAAACGAAGTATGAAACCTTATATTTTTGAACAGTTCATTTTGACTAACATGAAATACTATATAAGTAATACAAAGTCGTTTTATTATCACAATACTTCAATTTCAGCCGTTTCTATACAAATAGTACTGAATGTAGGAACAACATACTTATCATGTTTACTGACAATATCACTGAAACAAAAAAAAAACATTCAACCACTGATGAATGTGTTTCATAACGCAACGTGGTAAGTGTAAATGGCAGAGCTCTAGTGGTCAGGCTCTTAACTACAATTAATTTGTATGCTATTTTGTTGTACCAAACTGATGAATTATAACCACGAACTGGTATCTGAGGGTAATGTCATTCTGTAGTCTGGGTTTTATATTGGTGCATGCGGAACGTTGGTGTTTACAAATGATGTAGTAATAAAAATATATTACTGCAGCGACTTCATATTACTCTAAAACAGTGAAATGAAAAATACTGTGTTATGATAATGGGGAAGTGAAATAGTTACTGATAAAGATTGGATATCTCATTGAAGTCGTGCCACTTTCTAAACGCTATAAAGAATGCGATTTTGTTTATTATTAATAATTTTATTTTCAAATAATGTTCAAGACGTATACAGTAAATTTATTTAGGAGTGCAGTTGTGTTTTTATTTCCACAAAATCTTACCTCATTCTCCATCCGCACAAAAAAAAATTAATTTCGAAAGTATGGTTTTATGGTTGAGTGTTTACAAATTGGGTGTTGGCGATACTCAAGATATACTTATTGGAACTATATCTCCCCCTCTTGAACAGGGGAATTAAGCATTATCAAAATAATATGCATATATATATATATATATATATCAGAACATCCCATTTAAAAGTTATTTTTACATTATAGGTTGTGGATGGCCTTAGCTTCAGTTGGCTTAATCTTATTGCCTTCGGTGTACAGTAGAACCCTGTTATAACATTANGGTTGTGGATGGCCTTAGCTTCAGTTGGCTTAATCTTATTGCCTTCGGTGTACAGTAGAACCCTGTTATAACATTATTCAAGAGGTCAGTAAAATCAAATGTTTTATGCACGATAATGTTATAAGCAAGAAAGAGTATTGCACCTGTAGGGACACATCCAGCAAAACACAACTCCAATGTAATAATTTTTTTTATAATTAGCCAGTCAAGTTCTTCTAGATCTTCATCTGAATCATTTGATGCAAAAATATCACTGATCTCAATTCCATGGAAAATAACAACATTAATTAATGTACAATGACATGTATTCTTGGGTTTAACTCACACATCTACTCTTGATTATCTTAGTAATTTTTGGGGTCATTCCCTCTGAAATCCTTAATAGCTACTTCCCTCAAGTATAAACTGTTTTCTGTGTCTGTTTGTAAGCTACTGCATTGTTGACANCTGTTAACATGTCTCAAATTTTACTTAAAAGAAAAACAACATTTTAGATGCTGCAAGGAATTGAACAAATACTGATGTTATAAGCAGGAAATGAAAAATGTGATGACTTGTATGCAGGAAAGGAAACCATTAAGCCTTATGGATAAATAGTGGGAGCATGAAATAATGGTGTTATATGCAGAAAAATGTAATATGCGGGAATTTTATAACAGGGTTAGTCTGTCTTTAGGTAACTGGTCAAGTTAGGATCTCATATTCCACGCAAACATCCTCTAGTGGCTTTACTAATTTTACACATCTTATACTTTTTTGTTTGTTCTCTGTTCTAGTTCAGATTATTTAATTTGTTCTGTACCTCACATAATCAATAGATATCAAGGAAATTTTTAGGATATGTTGGCACATCTGTAGTAAAATACCCTTAATACATCAAATTTTTATTTCTAAGAAAAATTAACATTTTTCATGGTGCAAAAAACTTCCAAATAATTTATATTGGAATAGTTTTGACATGAGTTTCTCGAAAGAAAAAAAAATACCAACCTCTTGAGAAGTTTTCTGCTCAGATCTTTCCCAGCTTAATAAACATTAAAAATTTTGTACTTTGTCTTTAAAATTACAAGAAATTAAACGTATTAAAGATTTTTTTGTTAACAAGTCTATAATTTACAGTTCCTTCAAAAACTTCTTAAAAGATGTTTTTACAGAAATTTTAAGATTTTTAAGTTTTTGTACTTGCCTCCTGATTCAGGAAGCTTAAGTATTTTCATTATTTGAATTTTTGTATTGGTTTTGCATGTGAACGTATGTGTGATTGTCCATTTGTGTAGCTGTTTGTTTGTTAAGTTATTGATTTATATCTGTCTTACCTTTTTCAGAGAGAAAGCGCAGTGGCTTATTGAATGAAGTTTTACTCAATCGGACTAACGACCCATCTCCCAAGACACAGCATTCTAACCAAATTTCTACTAAAATGCAAAGAAAAGTTGGAGTGCTGTCCCGAAGATGCTTGTAATTTAAAGAACGACTATCGTCTGCGCCTAAATTTGTAGATTCTCATGCGTGTCAGAAATATTTCAGCAATAGAAATCAGCACACACCCACATTTATAGAGTCTCAAATTAGAAATAATGACAAGAAACCCAATGCAAGGAGATTTAACACAGCTGATAAAATACTATCTTTAGCATTGTTCAAGCAGAGTGGTGGCACATATCGTTTGCTTTCAAAACTGTCCATTTTACCTTCAAGAACCACAATACTGAAACTTCTTGCAAAAACTCCATTTCATTCAGGAATCAATCGAAGGATTTTCAGTCACCTACAACAAACAGTCACAAAGTTAAAGCCTCGGAATAAATTTCGCATTCTTGCATTTGATAAGATGGTGCTTTCCCCTGGCCTGTCCTACAACATGGCATATGACTCGATTGATGGTTTTGTGGACATGGTCACCGCTGAAAATACCATAGGTACATGCATCACTAAGAGAACATTGTACGCCAGTTCAGAGCCTTGCATACAGCGAATTTTCAAGTGCTCTTTGCAAAAACTTTAGAAAACTATTTTTTCCTGAAATATTAGAGTAATTTATTTCAAAAGATAAACGTCTTTTGAATAAACTTCCTTCAGTGTTATTTTTTAAGGGAGAATGGTGTCAGTTTTTGAAAGGAAACTTCACCAATAAGTAAGAAGTGTGTACTAATTGCAAACCATGCACTATTTTATGATCGCCGGATGTACCTAATTTTGCATTTTCATATTTTAGAAACTACCGATTTATCCTCTCTTTTCAAACATTATTTCTTTGTATTAACATATTAATTTTATGTACTGAAATGACTAATTGTGCCATAATTTCATGAAGCTCATGTTGCAAATGTTTAAAAATAAGACTTTCAGTATAAAATATCGCTTCTATCATGTACGTCATAAAGAGATTTGACTGTACATGAATATTTGTGTGAATATGCTGTAGTGCTGCACTCATATTTGTGCTTTCTGAAAACAAGTCATGTTGTAAATAGTGTTACTGTAAATAAGTACACTCAGATGTTACAAATTTGAAGCCTGTAGGCTACCTTCATGCTCCGCTCGTTATTACTGAAAAGTATTACAAGTTGAGATATTTTGTGTGCGCTTTTATAAGATCCTTTTACCTTTTATCAATGCAGCTATACAAAAAAAACTCCACTTTGCAGCTATTTGCACTTGCATATTCAAACACAAGAGTAAAAATTCAAATTTTCGAGTGTTAATAAAGTTCAATTTGAAATGTATACTAAATACAATTGATGTGAAAGACATTTAAAAGTAGTATATGTTTTAAAATCAGGTTTCACTGTGCAGTTTAAGGAATTTGTGTGTTGTCTATATTTTTTGTTCATATGGTGACAGCTAAATGTAATAAAAATGCATTATCATTGCAAGATAGTGTACTTATATAACATAATATTTGTGATCATTAAGGTTAACTTTAACTGTTTTGTATGGTGATTCACCATAACCAGCTTAATTCAATTTGTTAAGAAATGTAGCCAGGGCACTATTTTGAAGCCAATAGCGTGTATCACGAGAAATATCGATGTTTTGAATAAAATGTTCGCCCTACTTTCTTGGTATATTGCTGTGTAATTTAATTAACTTTGCTGATAACACATTTGTTTTGCCAGCAGTGGAAAAATATGGTATTGGAAGATTTCGGTCCTGAAAATAGGCGAGGAAAATGGTAAGATTCTGCTTGAAAAACAGGAAATAATCGGGGAATTCCAAAATGGAATTTCAGTGGACACCTTGATTACATTGTGTATAGGATGTAATTTGAGATTTTCTTTAAATTTTAGAAAGTTCTGTTTTATCCTATCTTTTTAAAACAATATATCCAAGATACATAAAAATTTATATTTATTGAAATGACTATTGTGTCATAATTTCATGAAGCCTCTGTTGTTAAGATTTAAAATTAAGACTTTCAGTATTAAGGCTTTATGTATTTACGTTATAACGAGATTTTACTGTGTTAAGGCAACAATTTATGTTTCCAGTTCATTAGTTCTAGGAGGTAATTAATTATTTTCTACGTTCCATTAGTCGGGGAATTGAACTATTTCTGCTGTATTAATTACTATGTGAGGGTATGCTTATTGGCATGCACCCAGTCAAGTTGATAATGACTGAGGGAAAGTGCGCAATGTGCGAACAAGTAGATTGTAAGCAGGGTTTTCCAAAATGTTCAGTTCACTGTGAACCGCCCCTAACTTTCAGTGCCCTGAGCTTTATTTCTTGTAATTAAAATTTTTTAATTATTATCGTTTGTTTTTACGATATATTTTAGATTATGCTTGTATGAAAGGTAATTATTTTGTGTTTATTTATAGTCATTACTGGATTTATTCCAATACAATTTCTTCTACAAGGAGTTTTTTAATTTTACTAAACTTACCCATACAAATGAAGGGTTTGGAATACAGGTGATGTTGCGATTTGTAAAATTTAAAATATTTTAATTTTTTTGTGTCTGCACAATTTAATGAAATTTTATTATTTTCTTGAAAATTTTAACATTAATATAGTTATTGCAACAATAAATGGGTTAGATTTATTTTGGTATATTTATCTATATCTACATAACTGGTTAGAAAAAAAAATGACAGCAAACGTAAATCACCAGGAAATATATTCTGCGTCTTGGAAATTTTTGGATATACATACATACATACCTACCAGAGTTACAACGTATCACGAATATGGGAAAATATCAGGGAATTATGTGAAAGCTATATTTCTGTTGAACTTGTGAAAATAGTCTGCATATTCAATACAAAACGTTTTGAATACTATGTGCAATTTTCTTCTGCTAATCGGTTTAAATTTTACATGGTTACTGTAATAGCACGACTAGCTGTTGTATTGCCATGTTGTTGGCTCGAGGCATATAGCGAACAGTATAGTCTAGCCATTTACTTACATTTTGGTTAAAGTGACCTTTTATCTATTTTATTGTTTTCACTGTTGATAACATACCTGCAGTAGACAGAATGGTTTTGGAAGTGAAATCCGACAGGATTTTCACAAGTGAATCACTGTATACCAGTAAAACTGTATAAAATGAAGTTTATACAATTGTATGTGGGAAATGTTTAGTCTTTACTCGCAATATATTTTGGGTATTTTCTTCAGGTACATTATGTTGTAAGATCGGAATAGTTATTTTTTTGGTATAAAAGCATGTTGCAANCTTCTGCTAATCGGTTTAAATTTTACATGGTTACTGTAATAGCACGACTAGCTGTTGTACTGCCATGTTGTTGGCTGGAGGCATATAGCGAAAAGTATAGTCTAGCGATGTACTTACATTTTGGTTAAAGTGACCTTTTTTCAATTTTATTATTTTTACTGTTGATAACATAACTGCAGTAGACAGAGTGGTTTTGGAAGTGAAATTCGGCAGGATTTCCACAAGTGAATCACTGTATACCACTAAAACTGTATAAAATGAAGTTAATACAATTGTATGTAGGAAATGTTTAGTCTTAACTCGCAATATATTTTGGGTATTTTTTTCATGTGCATTCTGTTGTATGATCGGAATAGTTATTTTGTTATAAAAGCATGTTGCAACGTAAAGGAGTCTCTAGCAACATAAGACAATATTTTAAACAAATATTAAAGGGAAAAATTATTTTTGTTTAGGAAAATTTTGCGGGCGGAGGGGGGATATGATAATATTGATATATGCTTCATACTTAACTTGTTCAATAAAATTTAATAATTCTTAACAAATTACTGAACATTTTGCAACTATTAATTTAACTGAAAACAAAAATTGTATAAAATTTTAAAAATATAAATAAAATATTTATTCACAAAATTTAATAATTAATAAAATAATAATTAAATTTCCAAAATTTTAATGATAAATACTTTGTTTATATGCAATTCTTGTTTTCAGTAAAATAAACATGTTCAATATGTTCTGAAGTTTGTTACATGTTTTTTTAAATTTCAAATTCGGCTCCATTGCATGTACGATTGAAATAGACCGCCAATTTTATTGGTAGTTATCACCAAGGCCACACGAGCACTAGTGGCGCATTTTATGGTTTGAAGTCCACCGCTTGAGTGAGCTTTCTATAACTATTACTGTTCTGTGACTCAGGGAATCTAGGTTACGGCGTCACTCGGTAAACAGTCCAACAAAAGACTATCACACTCAAAATAGACACAATATCACGTAAAATTATGACTCAAACATAATAAACTTTAACAATTTAACATAAGATTTTAAGATATCACGCAAATGCAAGACAAATAAATGTTAATTCAACATTACAACATTAAACCATTATAAATGTAAACAATTATCTCATAAAATTTGATACTGAAATAGCATTCATAAATTAGTGCCATACATTAATCATGTTTCGTTAACAAACTTTGTAAACATAAGAAATAACATAAACAACGCAACCACAAATGATATGTGAAACTCAATCAAATCACGTCTAAATCAGTTTTGTAACAAGTCGTAAAAATCGTGAGACGTCACTCTTGGCTGTGCTACCAGTTTTGTTATAGACCATCTTCGTGACAGAAACGTGAGCACGCTTAGGAACCCTCATCATCAGAAAACAAGGATGGCACATACATGGAAGATGGGATCTAGGTTCCTGGGTAGACTAGAGTTTACTACAGAATGAAAATTATAGGGGCGTGCTCCTGTTTTACTTATTACAGTAGGGTAATAAATAAAATCAATAGGTACACTCATGGTGTAAATGAAAATATATAAATCACAACTCGACAGAGAATTACATATTACCAGGAAAATTTCTTAAGGAAGTAATTAACAAAAAAAAAAATGTTTTTTTTTAACACACCTCAGTTTTATTTAAACATTTTACATTTTTCGCTACAACAAGAGTGTTACGTTGTAACCTCCATAGATATACATATACTTTTATAACATGAGTATTTTCACATATTTTTTTTTTTACTTGCTTGTGTTTACATTTTGAAAAACTATATAATTTCTGTTATCTTGGCCAATAAATATATCATCGGGTACCCGCTATCACCTCTTTTAAAATTTACATTATAATTTTTTTTAATACCTTTATTCTTTTTTTTTTTTAACTGAACCAAAGTTGTCGAAGACAAAACTATTTCGTTCTTAAACTGTCCAAATTCACAAACTTTAGATTTTACTTTATGTCACTCCAGTCCACAGATGAGGGTTGGAGCACACCCTTAGGTATGCAGCAGGCAGAAAAAAAAATCGCGTTAGGTCAATCCTTAAGATTCTGAACTAAACTGCGGTGACGGCAGAAAGAAGTAGAAACATGGCAAAAACGGTCATGCCACGAATGGTTGCACGGCACACATCACATCCCAACACAAGGAGGCGACGGCTGGTCACAAGATTGTCGGCGCACGTCGCAAACCGCTAAACGCAATAACAATATTAAAAAGAACCGGAATCACAAAATTAATATACCTAAACACGCCGAACAATAAAATATCCGCAGTCAAACTTACCCTAAAACGGCGAATAAAATTCAACTCATCCTGAGATGACGAAGGATTCCAAAAATAGGAAGTTTCATGCGACTACATGCTGTATGGCAAGAACGAAGAAGGAAGTTTCACGAGCGGAATCGTATATATACAAAGGGCATGAGAAATTCTGGAAAGAAGTGTAATATATCGCAAGTATGTTTTTCATTTAGATACTTGAAAATTAAGACTTTACACAATCTTACGTACGTAAATACTTAATAGAACCGAAGAAAATTATTTTTTTAAAAAAGAAACAAAAAAATAACAAGATAAATATTTAAACATGACAACATTTTTCAGATGGCAAGGTTTGTTTTACCACTTCAAAGTGAATAAACAAAAATATTGAGTAGAACTAAAGTACGTCCCAATCGTAGAAAAAAAACATTTGGCGAAAAATCAAATAAATAAGAATATATTCATAAAATAATATATTGCTATGAAACAAGTGCTAATATTAATGGCACAATAATCTCACATCTACGATAAAATAGGCACAGGATGTTCCGGGATTACGTCACGTAACTAGGTAACCATATACAAGCCGTCGTTCGATCGTTCAAATAACAGCTCTGTGAGAATGTGGTTTATCATGCTATCTTTTTATCCCGATTAAGCATTATTACATACACACTTACAAAAATAATTAGAAATAAATATTTCAATCCTTTCTTAGCTATTAAATGTACGGTTATGTAAATAGATAATTATAAATCGATATTTCATCCTGTTTAAAATACTTTTTTAAAGTGGCAATATTGGTTCATTTAAATAAGAAATAAATAAACCTTCTAGCAGTTAATTTTTGTGGAGTCACTTGAATTATTCACATTTCACTCTTTAAACAACCCAGTTTCATATACCCTTTCTGTGTAATGTGCCATTTGTTGAAGTATTTTAGTCGGTGTGAAGAGGCAGCTAAGTTTTGATTGCACTACAAATGTTTGTTGGTTGAAAGATTTTGCTTTTGACTGTCTCAACAATTAGCTACATTGTAGAAGTTCATTTGAAATGCATACATGGAAGAACGTCAACATAAACTTCGTCGAGAAACATATTATGTTTTCCCCACGAATGGCTAAATTAATTGGTAATATATGGTCTAATTTTACCAAAAGTATTAAAAACCATGCCAAATTTGTTGCTTGAACAATAAATGTTCGTATATAATATTTTGTAAATATCCAGGATGTCCGAAAATCCTTTCCTTGATTGCAAATTTAATAAATATCCTCTATATGTAAGATAGAGATGTGAAACAGGTGCCAAAATGTTGGCAAACTAACCAAGTTTTTTGTTGCATGTTTCAGTAACGTGGCTGTAGTTACTATGTCCAGGAAACCGGACATTTTCACAAATCAGGAAAAAGCTCAGCGTTTCCTCTGGTGCCACGAAACCCGGTCTTCAATAACAGTGGGCAGGAACTTTCAGACAACGTTTGGAAAGATGCCGCCCGACGTCATGACCATTAAGTCGTGATATGACAAGTTCAAGAACACAGGAACCGTTGCTGACTTACCGAGAACTGAAAGGGTGGGAGCAGTGATACTTTATTTTGTGCGAAGTCCCACAATAAATCAGTGCCTAGGGCCTCACGTGAATTACAGATGACAAAAGGTTATCTTCATGATGTCTTACACAAAGGTTTATTGTTTCCGTGCATAAGAAGTGCAAAGTGCAAATTGTTCATGCTTTATTGCCCAATAACACCACCCGTGAGTATCACTTTCCAGTCACAATGATATCACGTATTGAGGGCGATAATGGCTATCTCAGACATGTGGCTTTTTCTGACGAGGTGACCTTTATTGTCAGTGGTGTAGTGAACCGGCATAAAGTGCGTATCTGAGGTTCAGAGCCCCCTGATGAGGTGTCACAGTGTACCAGAGGCTACCAAAAGATTTATGTTTGGTGCGCGCTTTTGTATGACAAAATTATCGTACCATCCTTTTTCGCTGAGGACACCATCACACGAGTTGTTTGAGTATCACTCAGATGTCATTTTTCAGCAAGACGGTGCACCGCCTCATTGGGGTTTGGAGGTTCGTGTCTATCTTGATGCGACTTTTCTGGACGATGATCGGTCGTGATGGCCCGATATCTTGGACTCCACGCTCCTGTAATGTCGGCTAATGTATGGACAGAAACTGAATATCGACTAGATGTGCTACGTGCTACCAAGGGTGCTCACGTGAAGACTTACTAATCTAATGTGTTGTCCTGTTGCAACAACTAACTTGGTTAGTTTGCCAACATTTTGGTACCAGTTTCACATTTGTATCTAACAGATAGCAGATATAAATAAAGTTTGTAATCAGGGAAATACTTTTCGGACATCCAGTAAATTCAGTAGTGCAGTCTCGGCGAAATATCAGTAAAATTTGTGTGTGTGTGCGTGTGTGCCTTTTGAAACAAATGCTTGTGTTATGGCGCTTACTGGACAATTATAGAATACATCTCATACTCACAAGCTTAACATAAAATTTGGCCAGAAAATTTTGCTTTTGCTAAAAATAGATTTGTAAGTATGTGCTACCACTTTACTTACGCCTGACATGACTTCCACGAATCTCAAAAGATCATAAAATATATACTTCATAAAATATTATTTTATGAAGACTAAAAAATTAATTTAATTAATTATATTAAATGTTTTAATATTTTAAACTTAAAGTGTATTTTTGTCTAGAATGGGTTGACAAAACGCTAGTTATATACGTAACCCCTGAGTTGTACGCAACATATCTTTGTGTTGACTGTGCTGCACTTAAGTTTCTTAATTAAGTTGATATAATACTCTCTATATATATTCTTCAATCGTGTGAACCATCAGATCAATGTTTTCAAACCAGAATATTTATCTTTTGATTCAAAACATACTGTCACGGAATGGAAAGTTGCAAATTTTTTAATGTTTCGTTGATAAGTGTAAATTTGTTCAAAACTGTCTAGCGGAAGGAAGCCTTTTACCATTACGGAATTTAAAAAAAGTCGCTGTAGTTACACGGTTTCATGAACTCTCTGTTTGAAGTACGCCGACATATTCTCGGAATCATCGAGCACCTTAATAATGTTGGGGCTACGGTTACGCAGTGTTCAGACCACGCGACACCAACCACGGCTAACTGGGTTCAATTTCCGAATACTCCAGTTTCCCCCATCATTGCATTCCATCGCTGCTCCATATTCCCTTTATTAAACTTCTATTGGCGCTGAAAACCTCTTCCCAGATAACAAGCAAACTTGCATTTGACTGTCCGGCAAGGTAGTAATATCGTGTGTCATTCAAGAATGATTCAAGCCAAATTTCTAGAGAATAGCGCATACTTGCTATTGCCAAACTTGCAGATGGTTTGAACTTCGCTTGCAGCAAGTTTTACTAATAGCTCTTGCTACAAGACTGACGCGTGGAGACGAGATGCAAGCTTAATTCAAGCTTACTCGCTGACACAGCGGACTTGCTGTGTCATGCTGAATATGCTATCGGGGTTCCGTTAACTAGAGTCAAAAAATTGAATTCCCTTCAAGAAAACGTGAAACATTGATAAAAGAAAAACAAGTTTTAAGATTGCTTTCTTGGATGCCGCTATGTCTGTCTAGACGTACTTGCAAGTATACTGCATCAAAATTTTAGGCATATGAAGAATATTAACAGACCTAACATTTTTGGGGCAAAACACCCAATTTTTTGTTGTTAACTTATTTTTTATTTAATGTTGGAGTTCTCGTTTAGTCCGAACGTTTTTGTTTTATGATGTGCCTAATTTCCCATAATCATAATTATGGGTTCAGGAAAGGGGGGGGGGACCTTTGTCATACGAAACTGATTAATGCGGTTTGTTATACCTCTTACTAGCTAAAAGAGGCTGAATCACTAGATAAAGTCGGGATACTGCAGAAAATGCTGGGTAATGGAGGAAAAACGAGGTAGACGTTTGTTTTTGACAGATTAATTTTTGAGAAGACGACTGGACACTGTAATTTGGCGCCAAAAGTGCTGTTATCACGGAAAATGAACGGTGAAACTGTTAATGTATTTATGGCTCGGCTATGTACGCCGTGAGTGTGTTATTCCATACAAAACACTTACAATTCAGCTACCAACCTCTTTGCACACATCACAAACAATTTCAAAATGTATGTTTTATAAAATAAATATCTACGTTAAAAGCAATCGTGTTCGCATTTTTGCTAATTTACTTTTTAGTGGTAACTCCATTATCCTTCCCTCTGCAGATAAAATGACGTTGAGATAAGTCTTTATTTAACATTGGTTGAATTGATACAGCAAAAATGTTCGCTTTTGAGAGGTGAAATAGAAATCAAGACGATAGGTGACTCGCTGTAGTATTTTATATTTGTAACTTTTCATTTGAGGGGAGTATACATAACCCACCAGTTACACTATTAAACGATTAGTAATGGCTTAGAATGCTCCGTCTCACGTTTTACTTAACAGGACACTTCCTAAAACTGAGAATTACGTCAGGTAGCAATTATTCATATAAAGGTGATTTGGATTGAGACAGGGCTTTTGTAACAGTTAATAGGGCTCTCCGTTATGACGAAGCGATGCCACTCTCATCTCAAGACGTCTTTACGTAATTCTGCTACATGAAAACCGATTACATTGCAGTCTGTGAGCTTGCCCAGGTGTTGGTAGGAACTACTTGTTCGATAGAGGAATGAAGAGGGAATTGTGTCATATAGGAACATAAAATAAAAATTATTTGTGTTTTTATAGACATACGTGCATTGTTTCTTTAATTCTCACACAAGTAACGTGGGCGTAACTGCTATTTCCTTTTGCTGGGGCTACCATGCTTTAGTCTATTAGTGGTATCTTCACACTTTTTTAATCAAAACTTTGAAAAATCACCCCACGTTTGACGTGTTTGGTTGTTTGCTAAATAAATCATGAATCACAAACGATTTTTACTTGTGGTAGCGTAATCATATCTTGTTTTGTATTGAAACGAACGTTTGCTTATATTTTATCTATAGACTGCAGTATTTCGTATATAATTAGTACGAATGAAAATAGAGAGGAAATGGGTGTGTTGGTAATGTCGAGTAAGAAATAGCTCTCAAGCAAAATATTAAACTGAGTGTGCAAGAATGTGGCTCGATGTCTTTTTAGTGTAATTTTCTAGACTTGGTTAAATTTTTTTTGGATGTTATAGCCTGAAAGTAGAACTTCAGCAGGGTTTCAGAAAAGTAGGAACTAACCATGAATGGACTATATAGGCTTAATCATCGTTGTTTATAAATTTCTCAGCGCACAGTATAATTGGTTCAATTTCAAAACCTCCTAGAATATTTCCACTTTATTAGAATATCATTCATACGGCATTCAAAAGTTTCACTTTTCCATTGCCATGTAATATAAGGACGTACTTACTTTAAAGTTTTTTAACCCATATGTCGTATGGAAATAATACCACACATCTGGCTACAAATGTGGATTGTTTAGCGTCGCTACTATACAAAGTTGGAAAGTTTCCTACGAATATGACTTTTACCTAAGTAAATGTAGGAAAGCTGCCATGAATGTATGGGAAATAACTTTACCATTCGTACTTTCTCACTCTACGTATACACTCATATGATAAATTTGCGAATAATTTCTTCTTAGAGTGAACGTCCATCAACTTCTTTGAGTTAATCTGGCTAATTAAATCTGGATTTGAAATGTAGTATGGCTTTCCTTCTGGTCGACAGCGAAGTCATTAGAGACGGAGCAAAAGTGCTTCAGAGAAGAGGAACGGGGAAGGAATCGGCCATGATCTGTAGTAAGGAACAATCCCAGAAATAGCTTGGAATGATTTCGGAAAACCATGGAAAACACGAAATCAGGATGACCGGACCAGGGATTGAACCCAGGTTCTTCCGTAATTGCGTCCAGTTTGTTACAACTCCTCGCTTGGTATTGGAATTGTACCAAAACATGGTAAATATGCCCATGTTGAAATTTGTGTATTAAAACACGTTGATTAGAAACTCCGATAATTCTCATAATTACTTGTTTGTTAATTACTTCAAAATTCCACGAGACTAAAGCTTGAAGAAATGCAACAGAAATATGAAATATATAAAAATTACACACACTGTTTACTGGCACCATCCTCGTTCGTTGGTTCTTGGAGGTTAATGGCTCTTATCAAAAGTAGACCATGCTTTCCCTTCGAGGAAACAAGAACAGAATATTTATAAGACTAGAACATTGAACCTTGTGAAAGATTTTGTAGAGGTGAGCTGGTAAAATGCTTCAGAACCCAGCATAGCACACACATTATCACGAGGCTGTAGAAGCTGCTCACATGAATAAATTAGAGCAAATTCCCGAAATTGACAACTGGAGGAGGCCTTAACGCAACAGAACCCTACAGATTACCAACCAAATACTATTTTATTTTTCGAAACGCTCCACAGTACAATTTAAACATACTGTGAAGTACAATTTCTAAAGTGTTTGTGTTTTATTTATTTATGTGTGTACTAATTACTACTACTCCAGACGATTTTGAGTCTTAATATTGTGTAAATGATTACCCATTTTATAAGTCACAGTGTATAATAAAATTTATAAAACAACACTTTACATGTTTGAAAACGTGACAGGTTTTTAAGGTTGTGGTACAAAATAGAGATGTACATTAATGAACATGGACATTTCAAGTAAAAGGCTACATGGTAACCTCTCATGTATGCCTAGCTAACGGAGAGAGAACTTGCTTATTTCCACATGGTTAAAGTTCGTATGTTTGGTTGTTAATTAGTAACAATTTAGAACAAAGTAGATACTTCCGTGACCACAATTATTGTCCATGTTCAATGCACAGTTACCGGTATAGTACAAGGAAAATTGCAACATATTTCAACCATATTGTATACGGCATGTTTATTCAAAGATCGTCTGTCTTCACTAGGTAAAGACTGTTAAGGGCAGTAACTTTTCTATCTGGATTTTACTTTCCACTAGCAGATGACGTAGTGTATTCGTGACAAGGGAAGATTGGTTCTTACATGTTTGTTTAAGGCCATTTCATACGATCAAATATTTTAATGATTTCAACCAATTTAATTCAACTTATTGAAGACAGAAAATCTTCACACGCACGTCAGTAAATTTTATTAAATAGAAATTGAATTATAACTTCAAATTTTTAAAAAGCTTTTCACACATATAGTGTATTCAATAAATATTGAAGTGGCAATTAAAAATATTTTGGCAAATATTTCAACTTAAATAAAATTATAATCAGATTGAGCAAAAAATTTTTAACGCCTCCCCCCCCCCCAAAAAACATTCATTACATGAAAATAATTTACCAAAATAAGAAAAAAACATTTTTTCCAAGATTATATAATTACTTGGCATGAAATAAATATATGCATAAATTTTTGTAGCTTATATGTGCATAAATAATTGTATTAAGACATTGCACTATTTTAAATTGTTTAAATTATTTGTAGTGCTGGTTGAAAAATAGGATTCAATAAAATATGGAACATGTAATAAATAAAATTCTTTGAAGCAATTTGAGTAATTAAATGGCTTGAAATACAAAATTGCCTGATTTTGTCGTCCCAGTGACATCACGCAGCATTCAAGGAATTGAACTCCATAAATTTGAAGCAAATTTTGAAATGAACCTTGATCGTATGAAAGGGCCTTTACGTTCAGAAGTACATTCAGTCACAGGTAGATTATAGGCCTTTCATGTGACGTGTAATTTCATGTTCCATACCAACTGAATAATGCATTTGCTGGCCAGGATGTGTAGAAAAATCTGCTGAGAAGAGGGTCCAGATTATGACATAAAATAGGAAAGAGACAGAGAAGCAACAGGTGTTGCACGCACGACAGAGACGAAAGAACGACGCCTAAAGACACAACACACGCACAAGGAGTGGAACCGAGAGGCGGCGACGCTCGACGACCGCGGAGAGACGGGCAGGCCGACGAAGACGGAGACAGGGAGAAGCCACGTTGTTTTCCTCCCGCTCTCACAATCGCCGGTAGAACTAATGCGACATCGCAGGCCGCGGCACGAACCTTCGAACACACGACCTCTTTCACAATTCAGCCCTTCTCTCTTCCCACTCTTTCTCCTCCTCCCGAAACCTCTTCCCGTCAGCTGGTCATCATTCTTCCTCCGACGTCTTTTAACAGTTTCCGAGAACGGCGAGAAGTCACAGCAACTGGGCTCTCGGAATAAGTTATTATTATTGTTGTTTTGTGTGGAGGTATTCGCGCTGCCGCACTTGCGAGAGGGGGTCGGGTGTCGTTTTGTTGGCCGTGTCTTTTATCTCGCAATTACGGCCGTTACCGCCACAGCACACCTCACTCCGGTCTGGAGAAACCCACCACTCCCGGCACACACGCTTTGTAACTTTATTTTACGAGGCTTGGCCCGATTCCTTAGCTACTTCAATAACCGCTGTCATCCGGTTAGTGTTAGGCTTGGGCTATTTTACATGATGAAATTCCAAATAGATTCGTGACTGTGCCACCAGGCGAAAAAAAAAAAGTATTATAACTTTCTATCATCTTGGAACTACAGTCCTCTATGGTATTTTTTTACCGCACTACAGCGTTTATTTTCAATGTACAAAGAAGTTACACACGGGATATTTTTTTAAAAACTTTTGAAACAACTTGGGCCTGTAAGAAAAAGTCGAGGGTTCGATATGCCGCCGGAATCAAGATTTTCTCCATACGCCAGACACTTATCTGTTAAACACTTCCATTGCAGTAGGTGGGGTTCACGGTGTTTTGATGGTTAGATGACTCGCCTCCCACCAAGGCGAACCGGGTTCGACTCCCGGGTGGGGTCGCTCCCAAATTTTCGCATGTGGGAATCGTGCCTTACGATGCTGCTGGCCGGCGGGATTTTTCCCGCAGATCTCCCGTTCCCCCCGTCTTTTCATTCCAACGCTGCTCCATACTCACCTCGTTTCACGCTCATCGACTCTCAAGACATCGATGACCGCAAATCTCTTCCCTCACTCACTCATTGCAGTGGAGGAAAAGTACCGGCAAATTTTACCCAGGTCCTTTCATATACTAAGCGTTTTATTAATTACGGGTAAATAACGCAAAATTAATTTGCAATTGCAAAATTATTTTAGTAACTATACGGAGTTAACAACATGACGGAAACTTACTCATGATCAGTAACATAAGTTACATATGAGAGTACGTTATAAAGTGTTGTGATTTAGTACATTTTCTGATAAACAATACATTAGAACAATAGCACAATGTTTTTTTTCCTTATCGCAACAAGTACTGTTGCGGTCCGGTGGGCATACCCCGCGCGGGTGAGATAAGCGACTGAAGGAGACTTACGTGCTGTGGGGAAGGGTGTTGCGACGTGATTTGTACGCACCTACTTGAACGACATCTCACGCCTGGTGGCAATCTAACACCGCCCAGAACATCGGGGATTCTCCCTTCTTGAGAAACGTCTGGACGCTGAATTGGGACGTCTCTTAGCACGCGTAAGAGTAAAATCATTTTTAAAAGGTTATTATAAGTAGGAGTACAACTTCTTCGTCCCTCCGGAGAGAGTTGGAGTGTGCTGCTGACAGCGGGGTCCAGCGAATGCTCCTGGTAATTCGACGTACCACGGCAGTTGCCAGTAGCGAGGAGAAAGCGATCTGCGTTTCTGCAGCGACTTCGGGGAGTGATCGGGTACTCTCGGGCGAATTCTGCGGTAACTGTATTCCAGTAAGGTGATGGAGCCGAAATATAAGACCTCATGAAAAACTGATGCAATTGGTGTACTATGCTGAAAAAGTATTTGGTTGATTTTTTTTCCTATATACTTATTTAATTATATAATTTATTATTGTTGTAGAATATAAAGCAACCTTTTATACTGAAACTTGGCCATTGCCTTTTTACTATGGACAGCAGTATAGTGATCGTGCATCAGGAAATACTTTGCTGTTCTCATATTTTGCAGTAACATCAATAAATTAGAACATCGAAGTTATATCTTCCCTTTAATTAACATATGTAGCTCTCCATAGACTCGCCACACTCCAGATGTCGTAACAGTATATTTGGGAGTTTAGGTATAAAACACTGCGGGGTTCCCAACACTATAAACTTGAAACAGTAAAAATTGAGCCAAATCAGAGGAAACAGTGAAAATTGAGTGACTAATAATCAGTGCCATATAACTAAGTAATATGGTGGCTGAATTTCATTGATTTATTTGTGATTGCCACTGAATGTCAAGAATTCCACTGCCACAAGTCACTTGTTCCCAGTTGGTTTTTTTCTTGAATTGCCAGTTGGCTGTAGCTTATCAACTGACTTTCAGTGAATGATATTTCACTGATTGACATCACTGATTCGGATTTAGAGTGAAGGGGTGTTGAGGCCACTTATACTATTGTCTGTCACAAATTAAATAAAAATTATCTATACAGTGCAGAAAAATTAGCTAAATTATTTTGTTAACAGGCTCATATTTTGTGTTAATTGTTCAACGAAACCCAAAATTTACAGTCACTAAAAATCAGTGAATCTGGTATGACCAGTGAACAAAATTGTTGCCATAAAAATTTGGACAGGAGTGTAAATTTGAACATCGGTCTACGTATGATTCAATTTTCCTTCCTTTTGACCTTGTTTTGAATTGTGTAGCACCTCCCTTTTGAATTGACATGCAGCACTATAATATCTTTTGAAATACGCATAAAGCACATGTTAGATGCTGGACTTTATACTCCAAATGGTTTGCCACATATTACTCAGTTTGTTGTGTCACGAAATACGTCCTGCTTGCATATATATTTGATGTACACCAAAATAAACCTCCCGAACAGTGCAATAATTCAGATACATAACACCTATACACTCAGAGAACAGTCAAAAAAATATTTGTGAGTATAAGACCAAAAATATATTTAGTTGCCCTAACAAAATATTTTGTTAAATAGACAGAACTTGAGAAACAACAAATAAATTTCGTTCATCTTACAAGATATACTTTCGAATGAACAAAACCTATGTGTTAGTCCAAAAATAAATAGATTGTCAACCAAATATTTGGTTGAATCATCTATATATATTTGTTGGACCACTCATTTGATTACCTTCGTTCGAAAATGCAACTAGAGAGTTTGCTTGTATTTTTTATGACAATTAGGATAGCAACTGTGTTTGTTAGTGCATTTATCGATGCTAAATAATTGCATGAACTTCCTAATAGAACAAGTTCAAAAAGAAAATATAAAGTAAAGCTGTAAAACTTGAAATATTTATTTGAGCATGTTGTTCAGTATTTGAAACGTATATGTTAGAAACATTTTACTTCATCAATTGTGACTTTAGCTAAGGTTTCTCAGGCGCTATGCTCTGCCGCAGCTGGTAGAGGTTCGAATCTGGGTCGGGTTACAATTCATGTTAACCGAAAGTGTTTAATGCACGTAGAGCGAAAGAAATGTTAAGTTGCACAAAAAATGACAACTCTGTGGGGTGATTGCCCTAAAGAAAGTAAGTGATTTGATCATGTCCCTTAACTGTTTTAGTGAAAAAATGAAATAAAGAAGTCAGGACTCGCCCAAAGCGTAGCCATAAATTACGCACCGTGGCCGAGCCCCAGCGACAGCAGGAAGGTTCACTACTGGTGTTATTGTCATTTCAAGGCCCGCCGGCAATTTTATTTTATAGATAATGAGGCTACCAGCTTCAAGTATAACATCTTCCGGAAGATGTGGTGTGTGTAGCTGGGTACAATCTATTTGTGGTATCGCGTGTTTCGTTGTTTCTTAAATATGTAATGGTTCACAAGCGTTTTATACTTCTGTTCACATAAAGGTATGTAATTATTTTTGGTTAAACTGAAATTCTACTTATAATATCTCATTTATAAAGAATATGAATAAAAACATAGATAAAATAGGTGTGTTGGTAATGCCTAGTAAGAAATAGTGCTCATACAAAATATTATTAAACTGAGGGCCCACCAATGAGGTGCGTTGTCCCTTTGGTGTAATTTTCAAGACTTAAAGCGGGTATGCCACGATGGAAGATCCCTTGGACGATTCCATGCAAGACTGCATAGCCACTTATTTGGAAGGTTTTTATGGAAGATTTGGCTGAATGCTGGCCGTTTTCATGGACGTTTTCGTAATTGGTCGTGTGCAGTTTTCGACGGAAAGTTTCCTACAAGGTTGAAATTTTAGGCTATCAGAGAGAGGGCGGTAGAGCCATTTTGTTAATTTTATAATGAGAAAGAGCATCAGACTATTAAACAAGAATTACTAGTATATCAAAAACCACGAAAATATATATTAATTCCATTGTGTAAAAGTTAAGGTAAAAATTTGGGTTTATTTACCATAAAAGTGGCAGTTGTATCAACAAAAATTGTAACATTTCAGTAGAAGTCAGACGGTCGAAATTTACAACTTTATCAAGATTTTATTTTCCCATTCTTCTTCTGCTTCAAAAATTCCAAACTTATTATTTAATTGTTCTTAAATTAAATAAACCAATAGCACTCGTTCATATTCTTATAGCAAAATCAATTAATCTCACTCACTTTTACATTTAATAATAAATAAAATTCAATTTCAAAACATCTTTGCGGCAATTAACTCATTTACAGAAACATCTTAATAATAATTATTTCAATTTATTTTTAAACACACGCGCACACGCACATTATCCATGGTGGTGGTATTCTTTTTATTATAAAAATTAAGTTCGATTTTATTCTGCCTTACTTATGTTGTCACCTGTCCTCCAATAGGCTGTCGTCTGACCAAGCCACATCTCTCCGCCAACCAGCAATGGCGAGACGAGAGACAACTGGTATATATTTTTTAGTGCATTTGTTTAATAAACCGTCAATACTTCTACCCTCTAGGGAATAAATGAATAATAACAAACCAAATTATAATACTGAATATCGTCTAGAAACAAATGAAATACTATACCTACACATGATTTCTATGTCAAAAAGCTATTAATATAACCAAAGAGTATACTATATTTTGTTCAACTCCTATAATAAAGCTGAATTTGTTAATTATATTAAATGAATTGGCAAAATAATTAAATATTCTGTCATCATATATGCTTATAGTATCTGTGACTAACGGTAAATATAACCCCTAAAACTCCACAATGTTACAAACTCTGTGTATGAACACATAAAGCTGAAGTCATGAGTGAAAATTGTTCCTGAACCACAGTTGCAGTAAATCATAAAAATGCACTCATCTTTACTTGCGCGTCAACAAGTATCGTTGGATATGTTACACCAAAGAACCTTCCATAACTAATTGCATGCAGGCTCTGGTAGCAGATCCCGCGGAAGCTCCCGCCTGAGCTTGCAAGGAAAATTTTATCTTGGCATACAGGCTTTAGTTATTATGCTTTGTTTGCATAAGGCGGAGGAATAGCCTGAAAGTAGAACTTTAGCAGGGTTTCAGAAAAGTTGGAAGTAACCGTGAATGGAATATAACCATCACACTGGCAAAAATTGTAGTTTGGCACGTGAGTGAGATGCCAGGTGATTTTCTGGCGAGTGCGGCGTCCCCGATGAGGTATTGTCCGCTCTCCAAGACTCGTCGCTTCGCCGTCGTGGACCTGGGTTGCCATGAGTCAGCGACGGTTGTGGAGGCGTCAGCGCCCTCCGAAGCCGATGCATGCACTTTCCGAACGAGTACCGCCTGCTGTAAGCATGCAAGAACCCAGTCAACTGCACTTCGGGAGGTGGTTTTCTTCCTACGTGACTTTCCAAGCGCTTCAGACGGCCGCCTGTTGGTTTCTTTACTGTGCAGATTTTCTCTGCCACGAACTGCATTAAGTTCCCGTACGAGCACAGAACATTAGATAATGGATGTAAATAGTATTGTTACAATTTTCTCTCAACGTCATTGGGGCTAAACCAGGTTCGTTAAGGGATGGAGGTATTAATTAAATATCACAGTTAATAATTATTTCTTAATTTTATTTACAATAACTACAAACAAAATTCTCTCGACCCAACATCTAACAATAAAATTGTACCACTTGCTGTTTACAATAAATGACTACAATTATTACATTTTACAATTACGTACCTCAAAAAGTTAATATAATCAAATATTTAAAATTATTGCCAATACAATATATCAAGGTCTATTCAAATATTTTATAAATTATATGTCCATATTTGGTAGTTCGAATACTTACAATAAAATCTGTATAGCATGTTTATTCAGNGTCTATTCAAATATTTTATAAATTATATGTCCATATTTGGTAGTTCGAATACTTACAATAAAATCTGTATAGCATGTTTATTCAGTCCTACCTCAGATTAATCCAGATCCCACCAGTCCAAAACGCTCTAGAGTTCTCCGAGCGCCCTCATGCACAGTAACCTACACTCTTCGGGTTTCACGCCCTCTCATCTATTCACACCACAAACACCTCGTCCGCCGTCGCCTCGCAATCTCCTGTCGCCGTCCGTCCTTTTTACACGTCGCTCGATTATCGCACTCAGCTAATTGGCTCCCACAAAGAGACTGCCGACAGTCCAGCTGTGGC